>VZTF01003806.1:0-212167 GCA_013397755.1 Cnemophilus loriae | reverse complement strand
GGGCTGTCTGTGGCCGGGGATGGGGCGGGCGGTGCGGTTGCCCTGGGAACGGGCGGGTGCCATCGCCCGTTCGCTGCCGCCTCCCCGTAGGCGCCGCTCCACGGCGAGCGAGCGGGCGGGCGCGGGTCGGTCGCGGCTGCTCCGTCCGCCGTACCTGGGAGTGTGTGAGCTGAGGCGGGGGAGAGGGGCGGTCTGCCTCCCTGGTGATGTGCTCACGTGTTGTAGCAGCTCTGCCTTTCGCCTGTCGGCGTCTGTTCATAAAGCTAAGTAAGCCGAATTAAATAATGGCCACAAACTGACTTGAGGTGTGTCGGCTGATACCACGTGGTGAACATTATTTAAGTAACAAGTAATGCTTTTTAGCATTTATTTCAACAAGTGAGCACTCACTCGAATGGCTGAAAAGACAGCCCGCGAAAGAGCCTGTTTCAGCAATGTCACACCAAGACCTCTGATCTTTATCTTTGTTACACATTTCTAAAAGTCGTGTTTCAAGTCCCTGTGCAGACATCTAAGAATGATGTACCTTATGCAGGTGCTTGTGTGAGAGAGAGCAACCTTGATGCTACATGAAAACTGAAAATGCATTGCAAGAAGGTAGAAGGATGCCAGAAACTCTGAAACAAAAAAACACAAGCATTTATTTAAAAACAGTGATGCCTCCGGCCCAGGAAGTTGTACCAGGCGATTGTAGCCTCAGCTTGTACTGATAATGACTTCACACTAGAGTGAGTAGCCAAAGAATTAAAAACTGGTGAAGTAGAGAAACTGTTGTGAAACAACTTAAGCTGGAATTTGCAGCCTTTTTACTGTAACTTCTCATGTGAAGGATAAGATTGGTTTAAACATACAGAGGTCTGTTAATATATACCAGGACTACTTTTGTGTAAAGACTGGCTGCATGGATCAGTAGAATAGTTGATATGCTCTAAATGTTTTCTGTCATTTTCTGACTTACTCTCGCTGCTTGTATCTGATACGATGCAGTGGTTTTCCAAATACTGTGGATTAAAACACATTATTCACTTTAGAAATTTGTGTAAATATGTGTAGCTTTGCTCTTCCCTATTAATGTTTTGCATTAACAATACCTGAATAAGCTGTATCGAAAAATGAAACTTTAACTGTGTTTTATGGATGACAGGCCAGGTTTCATGTGAAAGAATATATTGGGAAGCCTGCAGAGAAGAGAGAAGGTATTGCAAGCTGCTTATGGATAAAAGTTACTCTTAATTAAGGTTTAGTTGTGTTGTTGGCAAGCACTTTAACAGATTTTAGTAAGTGCCTCACAAGGTGAAAGTAACATATTTTAGGAAATTGCAGAGAGGCACTCTTAGCACTTGCTCGGAGTCACAGAACAGAGAATGCTGAGCCTCGAGCACAGTAATTAACTCTGTTTCTTGAAACTCACTAGGTGTCATTTTGGTGCGGAGGTTGTTTTTATGGTAAGTCTTGCTCTGTCCAGCCCAAATGCAGAGGCACTGAAGCAGTGTTCATCTCTCTGGAGTGAGGTGTGCTCTCCTGGAGTGGTGCTTGTACATCGCTCACAGTTTAATGGACTTACTGTACCATAACAGAGAAGAGTTTTGTAGGAGAAGGGTTCTCTTGCAGGTGATGGATGAGAAACCTACGCCTGTACTCTGCCCTGTCAAAAGGCTGGATTGTTTTTTCTGTTGCGTACCCTTAACTTTACTGCTGGAAGGTGAAGACTGGGAACAACACCCCTTCAAATCTCTTTGTGCAGGAAGACACTCTCACAGCTGTGCCGAGAATAGCAAGGTACTATTCTTGTCTTGCAAATGAGCGCTTTTGGCCCTTAGAACTTGTATAAGTAATTTGGTCTTAAATTTTAAAAACTCAGATTTGCACTGTGTGACGTAGAACACCACTTCCCTAACTAATGGCATCACTACTACTGCTGCCAGTGTGTCCTGATAAGGGAGCAGATGAGCAGTAGGGCAGCTGTGCACAGAAGTGCACTATGCATGTGCTTTACTCAGAAAAAGCTTTTGCAGCTGTGGGCTTTGCTTATTAGGGAAAACATTATACCAGTCAAGGCAACTGTCTCATCAGGTGTGTTTGATTCAGCTGTACTGAATGCAGTGGGCTTTTTGTAAGGAAAGTAGAAATGTGACAGAACAGTACCCTGTGTGCTTTGTTGCCTTTCAGCATTGGTATGTGGCAGCTGAGAAGGTGTTTTTTCCCTGAAGTGCTTTATCTGTGGGGTGGCCTTGCCCAGTGATTCATTTTCAGGCATTTGGGAAAGTTTGCTCACCAGTCTGTTGTTTGGTGGTCTTAGGCTCATTCACAGCTGACTGTGGTGAGTACCCTGGTCACCTCTGACTAATGCCTGTGTGCTGCTCAGAAACTGCTGACTCACTTCGTTTTCATGCTTTTCCTCTGTCTTCCTCCAGTGCCTCGAACTAGAGATGAGGCAGGGTCCAAGGTAAGGTCAGAGAAGGAAGAAATGGAAATGGATGAGAGTAACTGTGTGTTATGGCAAGGATGAAGATGCTGCAAAGACCCCTCTTTGATAATGTGATATAAACATGATAGCTGTAATGGATTTGCTGAAAAGGCACATAAGCTATGTGTTAGGAACCGAGCAGAGCAGTGTAACAACTGTAGTGAGCCCACAGTCTGGAGATGCTGGGTTATGGTCCTGCTGGTGGTCTGTTCTTCAACTTGAACTTAAAGCCTTTTTACTTATTATGCCACCGTTTTGACCTTCTGCTCTTTCGTCTGTCGTGTTGTATTCTACCACAAAGAGCTTTAGACTGAAATAATTTTCTGCTTCTTGCAAAAGGGCTGACCTGGCTTGAGGTTTCTACTGTAGCATAAATAACAGGAACAGGGAAAGGCAATTAACTAGTTCTAGGCTGGAAAGAAGTCAGAGATAGAGGTCACTGAGAGAGGGTTTACTTGCCAGAAGGTTAGGAGTTGCGGGCAAAGACAAAGCACGCTGATTTCAGTTGCATGTGGGACTGTTTATTAACATATGAAAAACTTCTGATGTGCACTAGATTTCCTTTTAATTGGACCAACAAACTTAAATTTCAGTCCCATTTTCCCAGCAGGATCCAGGTGGATGTAAAGGTTTGCCTGTGCCAGTTCTGTTGGCAGATAATGCAGGTTTTTTCACCTATCACAAAAAGGGTAAGACTCGTCTTAAAACCTGCTGTTAAAGACAGGGAAAGAAACGTATTTGGGGGGAGTCTATATGTGGAAATGGCACATGATGTCAAGTAACAGCTACTTTGTGAAAGTTAAACTGTGTCCTGCTTCTCTCCCTGTCTCCACATTATCCATGTCTTCACACATTGTAGTTTGCCTCTTCTTACCATATTTTTGAGCACTTTGGAAAATACTATTATGCACATTCTGCTTTGCACTTATGGAAGGTCTAGAAGCATTCTGCCTGCAAGCAGACTGCAATTGCACTTGAATCATTTATGAGGTTCCCCCCTTCAAGTCACAGGTGGTTGGTCAGGGGTTAATTCTGTGATTCTGTCTCACTGTATGTTTTTTACATGCCTGTGCCTCTGAGTGTGTGCATAAATACTGCATTTCACTCAAGAAGGAGACAGAGAAAAGCTTCATTTTGAATTTAAACCTTGTTAAAGTGTCTCAAAAATATTTAAAGTAAGCAGAAGAAATGCTCAAAGCCAGGCTTATAAAAGGACTTGGGCACCTGCAGTTGTTCAGAGATGTTGTAGAAAATCCAGGTAGCTGTTGATGTATCTAATGCTTAGTTTAGTGCAAAATTTATGAAAATGTTCCTGGATTCTTAGGAGCATGTTTAGGAACTGTTAACATCTGCACACTTGCCATCCAGTAAAGTAAATGCAGTCAGATCAAACACTGTCTCTGAATGATTTTGCTGAATGTTTAAGGTGATTTTGACTAGCCCTGGATTTAGGTGCTGAGAATACAAGATCATTGGTTAGTTACATCCCATTTGGCTGTTTTGGAGTCATAATGTTTGCTGAACAACAAGGACAATTGAAACTTGTTGACTTCAACAGGGTTTGAATCGGGTCCAAAATGAAACCTCCCTTTATTGCTGGGCTTGATAAATCTGGTGCTTGTGATAAAGGCTTTTATTCTCTGAAGTTCTCAAATTAAATCAGGCTGTTAGGGGACTAATGATCAGGGAGAACGAGAAGGCTGAAAGTATTCTTAGTTCATGTTGTGGCGAAATAGTTCTGAACACTCATATCATGAGGCAGGAGTGAGTGAAAATTGATGTAGAATGGGACTGCTGATATGTGGGTAAAGCTGTCAGCATGTTTATTTGGGTTTTTACCTGGCATCTGGATGTCTGGTTGTTTCCTGTGTAGGTGCATCTGAGCCTTTCACTGAAGCTGGCATCTTATTTTTTGGAATCAAGCCATCCACATCTCAGCTATAAGATTTTTTTTTTTAAGTATTGAATGTTATCTCTTTAGGGTAGGAGTTGGTTTTCTTTGAATAATAAATCTGGAAGCTTCATTCTTCAGTTAAACTATTTTCTACAGAAAGAACCATTAAACAATATTTAATGAAAAAGTATTAATATCCTGTGTATCTCTGTCTTGATGTGGGTACATCTTTTGTTTGCATTGTCATTTCCAGTTTTGGGATGCAATTTTCATAAAGGAGAAATTCAGCTACTCAATACTCCTCAGTGTCATATGATAGAATACAGACAGATTAAATCAATACTTAGAGGTTAAAAAAAGGCCTTGCGAGTCTTTTTCTGTTTAATGTTTCCTTAGTATTCCAAGAGCATACTAATGTTGCTTCATATTAATTAAAAATATGCAAATAGCTTAGCTGAAGGAGACTGTCTCCTATCACAGAAGGTACAAAAACCTAACAGCTCACTTGGAGCGCTAATCAGGTGAATGGCACTTTTCGTTTCCAGCACGGTTAGCAATGTCTTGTGATTTGTACTGGAAGCTTTTGGATTCCCTCATGGAGAAGGTCAGTGCTGTTGGCTCATACTGTGTGGCTTGGAAGCACAAAGAATTTGGTCTGTGCCATGTACCTGTTGCATCTGTGGCAGCGTGGGCAGCAGGGCTCAGACCTGAGAGAACACAGTTGTCTCCAGCAGGGGCCATACAGCTGCTCAGAGAGAGCGTTAGAAGTATTTGTACTGGGGTTTTGGGGACAGTAGAAAATTTGTTACCAGCCCACAGCTCAAGTGTGGAAGTCGCACTTGTAAACCGGGAGTGCTGTCACCATGGTGTATTTCTCAACTCAGTGACTCATGCCCTATCTCTGCCACTTTCCACATTTTTTTTTTTTTTAAATATTTGCTGCCACAAATTCTGTTATTCTGTAGTTGCACTTTCTGGGTTTTTTAAGTAAAAAGGAAAAAACAAAAAGCCATACAAGTTAGGAATTATACTCCTAGGAAAAGGCTTAAAGACACTGCCCAAAACTACTAAAATGTAAATCACAATTCCAGAAAATATAAAGAGGTAATTATATGGGAGTGAAGAAAGAAAGTTGCCCTTTTCCCAGTGCTGATGATTTTTATCTTTCAATTGATGTCTTTGTAGCATCTATCAGTGCCTTTAATTCCTTCTCAGGTAAGAATAATAGGAAAGATGTGTATTTGTGTTCACACGTATGTAATACTGCCCACTTGGTGCTAAAGTTGTAACTTGTAGTTTATCGTACAGAACCATCCAAGTTGCTGAATACTTGACTTGCATTTCTTGAGGAATGGAGAAAGGAAGGGAAAACAGAGTGCATTAGATCAGCACATGCATCCTAGGTTGTACAGGAGCGTTTATACCTATTGCATCATCTACTTCCAGTGAAGATCCTAGTGGGATGTGTCCATTCCCTCTCTGCTCTCTATGTGTGGCCTTTAAAAAGGTGTTGCAAGGAAAACTTGAGCATGGGCAAGAAGGCAAATAGAGGAGTATGAAAAGTACCATTTTGTGTTGAAAGCTGGAGCCTGGGGAAGTGGCAGGTTGTGGTTCTGGTGTTGGCTGTGCTGCGGATTTGCCATGTAACTTTCACAAGCTCTCTACCAGGGGAGGTAAGAGGAGAGCAGCAAGAGGGATCTTTCCAGATTTATTTCACTAGTGTCTTCTGAATGGCTGTAGCTTTTCATATCAGAAGGGATGGATCAATCCAGGAAAAAATCTACAAAATCCACACTGCTTTCTAATCCTATATACTTGAAGGATTTGATCTTGCTTATAGAAATGGACTTGCTCATGTTACTAAGTCTGCTAAGAGGATATGAAACTCCTCTGTCTGGATACAACTGCTTATGTATGTTGGAGGTGTGTTTGTCTGTTGCAGAACTGGAGTTAGGAGGTGATACTTTTGTAGTCTAACTTTGCAACTCATTGTGGGTAAGAATAGGAATATTAAATATTTGAAGCTTTGAAGTAAATGTGATCTGGATTTCTGTGTTGACTCACAAGTAAACATGGTTTGGATGTGGGGGAAGTATTTTGTCTGTTGAGAGTATAAGCAGTTCCTGTACCTTGTGCTGACCCTTTGCATTGCTGTGAATGTAATTTATAGTTCTTAAAACAAGGTGAGGGCAATCTGTGCTTGACAAGCATAAGCCATGAGTCTTCATAGGAGAAGCCTTCTTTCCAAAGCTTACCTCTTATCAAGAGAATGTTTGGACTCCGAGCACAATTTAAAAATGAAAACGCAACCCTGTTTTTATACCAGCTCCTGAATAATCCTTTGTCAGCCTTCTTCCATACCCCCATTTCTTTGGACTCTTCTAAAAGAAATGTTTTTATAATAACCACTGAAGAACTCAGTAGCTACTCTTGTGTTGGATCTGTTCCTGAAATGCCCAGCGTAGAGGTGCTCAGTGTGCCCTTGATGCTGGGTAAGGGTTACAATGCAAGTGACAACATGTGCTGTACTGCCCCTGCTACCTCTGTAGTTTTGGTGTGTTAATTTCCTGCGTAAGTGGCTCTCACCCTTGAGAGATTTCTCACAGGCTGTGCATTGAGGATGAGTGGCTTAACTAGATTGATCTCTGTACTTCAAGTATACAGTTGCCCCAAATGGTCCACAAAATTTTGTGTATCATAAATGCAAAAGCATCTCTACTTATGGCCATACGTAGGTACGTTTATATTTGTGAAGGCTCTGTTTGTTGCAGACACTCAGAATCAGTAACTTAACAAACCACCTGTACTTTTGCAGAATGCCAAAAGTCACCGAAGTGACTTTGTGCGAGCATGTTTGTGAGGGGGTTGTTTTTTTACAGAGTACCAGATGACAGTAACGTGTGGGTCTGGTTACCTTTGATTAAGCACTTCATGTTGTCTGTGAAAACAAGTATTAAATTGTCTGTGAGCGTGTGATATAGCTGCGTGTCCTACACCCTTTGTGGTTATTCACCTCAGTTATTTTTGAGGAACTATCCAGGTAGCTTTTGTTAGTGTGACAGCATAGCCCACATCCTGCTTAGATTCTCAGTATGCTTTCTTGTAATTTTTTTACTGTTTAGTTCTGCTGTCTTGCTTAGTCCCTAAATTTTACTTGTGTGTGGTGCTACCCTTGTTGTCAGTGCAAGTGACTTTTTAGGTTAATGGACTCAGTTAAAGTAAAAAAGGAAACAGAGGGACTCAGTGGTCCCCAGAACTGAACTCTGGGACTGAGCTCTGGTAAACTCACCTACATCTTGAGTATCTTAATGCAGCTCTTTATTTAATTTTTTTCCCAAGGAAATTGCAGATAACTGTGCTTTATATATGTTTGTATGTGTATATATATGAATGTATTAAAGTACAGAAATCTGTGTGGGAAACAGTTGAACAGCAACACTTGGCATTTTGGAAAGAAGCAACTTGCCTTCCAGTGCTATTTTTGTGAAGTTCATGTTCTGCACCCGAGATAACTGATGTATTTCACCCTGATGTATTTTTTGAGTATCTCTTTAGAAGCTTGGAACAGAAGTGCTTAACTTCAAGGGGTTTATTCTTTCCAAATAAATATCTCCTCTCAGCATCAAGCCCTGCAGTCTCTAAATGTTGCATCTCCAAGGAGTTTTGTATTGATACGTGTTTAAGTTCATCTGCCTCAATAGTTCATGATTCTGGAAAAAGGAGCAATACTGAACTGCTTCTCATCAGAACTTGGGCAGTTGCTCCCCATCTTTCCCACTCCTTCCCAGACTGTGCATGCCTCTCTCAAACTGCTGTCATCCTCCTCACCTTGCTGTATAAACACTTTGCTACTACGTTGGGACAAACATTGAGGCTAACAGGAGCTCTGCTATGCATTTTGCCAGTAAGGTGTGTGTACACAGAGGACTTGTGTCCTGGCAGGCATGCTGAGTTTGTGTAGCTGTTTTCCCTACCTTAGATCACGGCAGGAAGAAAATTTGAAAGGGAGAAGGGGAAAGCATTATGGTGTGATAACCATTTGAAAACTCTCAGATTACTTTCATTTCTTCAGTTTACACTCTATTACACAAATTATCTCTGTGCTTAATAGAAGATAAACAGTAAGTCAGTTTTATAGCAAGTATATAAATTTGAAATTCTAAATCTTGCTGGTAGATAGTATTCATTCTTCAGCTTTTGAAACAGCTAAACTGACTGATCTCTTCATTGTAACAATGTGCAGCTCAGTAATGCAGGACTCCCTGTGAAAATCTAAAAGCAGTCCTAAGTTCCTTTAACTTTGGGGAAAGGTCTTAAGATACGCTCAAGTTATTGCCCGATTTGGGACTTCTTGGAGAAATTGTGGTGGGTTGACCTTGGCAGACTTCCAGGTTTATATCAAACTGTTCCCTCACTCCCCTTCCTCAGCACGACAAGAGAAGAAAATATGACAAAAAAGCTTGTGGGTTGATAAAAGGGCAGGGAAGTCACTCATCAGTTACCACCATGGTAAAAACAGACTCCACTTTTATGGAGAAGTTTAATATAAAGAAGGGCAGTGAAAAACAAGCCAAAACCAAAGCTACCTTTCCCCCCCCTGCCAAGTCTTCCCTTCTTCCCAGGCTCAGCTTGACTCTAGACTGTACTGCTCTGCTGCACCCCAGGTGGTGCAGGTGGATGGGGAAGAGGAGTTGCAGTCAGTCCTTAACAGTTTCTTTTTGCTGTTCCTTCTTCCACGTGCTGTTCCCCTGCTACTGCTGGGGTCCCTCACACAGGGTATGGTTCTTCAGGAACAGGTGCGACCCCCGTGGGCTGCGGTCCCTGCCAGAGAACCTGCTCCTGAGTGGCCTCCTGACCATAAGCTGTGAATTCTTTCAGGGCACCTGCTGCCTTGTAAGGTTCTCCTGGGCTGCAGTGGTTGGATCTGTTCTGCCATGGTCTTTCATGGGCTGCAGCAGGAGAACCTGCTTCACCGTGGTCTTCACCACAGGCTGCAGGAGAGTGCCTGGAGCACATCCTTCCCCACCTTCTTCACTGGCCTCAGTGTCTGAAGGGCTGTTCCTCTCATGTGTTTCTCACTCCTCACTCACAGCTGCTATGCAGCATTTTTTAATCCTTTCTTAAACGTTATCACAGAGGTGCCACTAGTGTCAGTGATTGGTCCAGCTTAGCCCAGTGGTGAGTCTCTTCTGGAGCTGTCTGGAACTAGCTTTCTGACTGGGGATGGCTCCTGGTGTCTTCATTTCTGCAGTCCCTCACTACCAAAACCTTGCCATGTAAACCCAACATGGGGGATAATGCTCTAGTAGTTGCCTTTGGGAGAGGTGGGAAATGATTCAAACACTAATTAAGCATGAGGCAAACAGATGGATAATTCTTCCTCCAGATTTGTGGGGATTTTTGGTGTGGCATGTACAGATATGGTCTCCTTGCAAATGAATGCACACATGAACATGACCTCACTTTTGCTAACTTGATGCTCACTGACAGAAAGAGAAGAATACAGGGGCTTCCTGTGAGTTTCTTTGCATATGTATTTTGTGTCCAGCAGCACTGTTAAAATAGACTCTGATGTATATGCAGTGCTGCTGTCTGTGCTCTTTTCACAGAATCACAGGACCAGTTAGGTTGGAAAAGACCTCAGAGATTGAGTCCAGCCTGTGACTGAACACCACCATGTCAACTAGACCATGGCACTCAGTGCCAGGTCCAGTCTTTCCTTTAAGCACCTTCAGGGTCAGTGACTCCACCACCTCTCTGGGCAGTCCATTCTAATGTCTAATCACCCCTTCTGTGAAGAAATTCCTCTTGGTGTCCAACCTGAACCTCCTCTGGCACAGCTTAAGACTCCGTCCTCTCGTCCTGTCACTGGTTGCCTGGGAGAAGAGGCTGGCCCCCACCTGGCTACACCCCCCTTTCAGGGAGTTGTAGAGAGCGATGAGATTGCTTCTAAGTCTCCTCCAGGCTAAACACCCCCAGCTCCCTCAGCCACTCCTCACAGGACTTGGGCTCCAGACCTTTCACCAGCTTTGTTGCCCTTCTCTGGGCTTGCTCCAGCACCTCAATGTCTTTCTTGAAGTGGAGGACTCAGAAGTGGATGCAATGCTCAATTGTGGCCTCACCAGTGCTGAATACAGGGGTTTTGGTGGCAACTGAAATTGACTTAAAAGGCACTACTGAAACTACTTAATCTGACCTGAGCATATTTTCATAATAGTCTTTGTAACTCATCCATCCAAGATTCTGGTTTAGATGAGAAAATGCAAGAATAGGCATCATCATCATCTGATTGGTTGTTTTTAACTTGCAGCAAAGCATTTGAGGACTGAATCAAAGACTAGATGTAAGTGAAAACTTTCATGTAAGCTTGAAATATGTACTGTAAAAAAAGAGCTGTAGTGCTGACTTGCCTCTCTTTCTAAGTGGGCGATACCAGCTCAATCTAGATGCTGTCAGATACGTACCATGTTGCTTTCCATGCTCCAAGAACTCTATATGCTACAAAAACTTTGGAAACACTGGGTGACAGTTCTTTGCTTCATTTGTGTGCTTTCTCTAAAAGTGCAAACACTTGTGTTCTTTATGAAATCTCTAGTTGTAGTTGCAACACACTTACTGACTTGGAAGTATGAAATAAAACTGTTCGTTGGCAGCAGCCTCTGCTGGCATAGAGTTCTTCACTTTGCATGTCACTTCTATGTCCTCCTGGTCAGTTAGTCTAAGCAGAAGGAAATGCTGAGAGTAGTTGAAGTAGCAAACACAGTGGATCTTGCTGAAGAATGGAAGCTGGAGGAAAAAGAGTTAGAGTGAATAGTCATGTAATTTGCTTTTAAACCTGAACATGTGACCTCTTTAGTCACATGAATAGATGCTTGTTGACTTGGTCCCTAAGCAGACATTTGAGGTTTGAGTCTTTTGTTCTGTATCCAAAGGAAAACTGTTATTAAAGAATGTTCCTATCTGATTTAGAAGCTCTAGCTAGCCATTTTCTCCTAATTAGTTTTAAGGGGTGTTTGATAGAAGAGAGCTTCTTGGCAGCATTCTGATCTTAATAGCTTCTGAGAAAATGCATTGATTGGCCCTTTTGTTTTTAAAAGATTGCTGTAATTTTCAGTCATTATCTATAAAGAAATCAGTAATTTATTAAACCAGCATCATGGATTAAGAATTAAAGACCTGATGCTTTTATCACTTAAACCAGTGTTATGTTGATGTTACCCATGAGGACTTTTAGGAAGACAAAGAGTAAGTGTAAGGTGTTCCTGTGGACTCTTAACCCCGTGTTTCTAGACCTCATTCATAAGATCAGAACTGATTCTTTTTGTTACTTGTACCAAGAATAAATTGTAATCTGGGTAATGAAAACAGTCAAAAAAAAAAATCTTACAAGAATGAGGTTATGTCTAAGGAACAGAAACTTAACTACCATTCCATATACAATGTTTAGGTTGCACATTTTATAGGGAATACAAATTGCATTTAGTCAGAAGAGAAAATTTCTCTTTGTAGTCCCTACTTTTTGGAAAAGAAGAATTTAAGCAGTGTCTCATTTCTTGCTCCTTTTGCAAGCAAGTTAGGTCAGATGTCTTTGAATGGTAGTGCTTAAGTAGATTTAGTTTGCCTTAAAACAGGTCTCTGAAGCTTTACAGAATGGAAGTTTGATGGCTGAGGTATGAAAGTGAGGAATTAATTACTTTCAGACATTCCATTGTGGCTTAATAAAATTGTAAGGCAAAAATTATGTTTTTTCAGGGTTTTCTCATATTCGTATATTTTATTTCTGTGAAGTTTTGTTTTAAAGACCCAGCAGGAAGTAAACGATTCACACAAATGTAACATTTTAATAAAGTTTGACATCTGTTATAATGAAAAAGTAACAAAAAAAAAAAAAAGAATTGCTGGATTAATTGGTGGACAAAAAGACTAATTGTTTTTGTTACAAAGTCTGTCAGCTGCTTACTGTAGTAGATTTATGTTGATTATATCAAATAGTGAGTTTTCGGGTCTTCACTAAGTAAACAATGCTCCAGTCTTTATTTGTGGCTGCTGTTTTTATGTTTTATCCCCTGTCTTACTGATTTCTGGGAATTACATTAGAGTGATTCTGTGGGATAGAATTAAACAGGCAGACGAGCACAAAAAAACCTTTTGATCAGTTTTAGCCAAGGACAGTAGGATAAATCCAGTCCTCAGGGTTTTGGACACTGTAGAGTCTTTGAAACCATTCACTTGCAGGTAGCTGGTTGCTTCTATTCTGACTGTTCTAAAGAAGGTTGCTGCCTTTTTATTTTTAATTGTTTGGCTTTGTCTTCCAAGTGTTCAGTGGAAGGGTTGGAGAAGAAACACAGCAGTGGTTCCTACTAGACAACATTTCTCATTCTGCCTAGCCTTCAAAAACAAAGCCTTTGGTCAAAGCCCAAGCTAGTAAATTGTCTGCCGCCCTAAGAATCATATCTTTAATAGGAAGGTTGGTTAAAGCTGGAAAAGCTTTTTGCAAGTATGATGACAGTGGTTACTGCAATGAATAAAGGCCTGTTCTGCCATTCTGAGCTACAGCTCGTGTCAGCTGTGGTACTGAATAGTACAGCAAGATAAAGGGAACAAAAGGACACATTTTGTCTGCTAATAATAGGCTTGGGACTGCCATAAACTCTTTATATAAATTATACAACAATACTGATTCTCTTTCTTAAATTTTTCCTCAACTTCCTTGCGGTTGAAAAACTGGCTAAATAACTTCCGAAAGCTTTGCATCAATTCTTGTGTGTGCTCTTTCCTGTGGCAAGCAGAGTCAGCAAAGGGCAGTAAAACAAATGTTTCAGGACACTGATCTAGACTCAGTGCCTCACATAATGGGGTCTCATATAAACTAAAAGGGTAGGCATAAAGATTTTTTACATGAGTTAATTCCCTGGGCTGCTGACAGCTGCTGTTTTGTTGCTGCATGTGACTGGCACATTCAGAAATAATGTCTCAGGGCTTCCTCCCTGGGAAAACTCTTCCATGCCTCAGAAGGGAAACAATGGTGGAATGGAACAGGATGGCAGCAGCACCTCCTGTCTAACTGTTTTCAGGATACTGGGCGTTGTGTTTACTGAGAGATGTGCCTTCATTCTAGCAGTGGTGGTAGTGATGGTGGGAGGAGGTCAGTACAGTAGTTGATAAGTGAGAATGCTCTGCAGAGGACATTTCCTCTGAATGCTCAATTGCTAAGGTTGGACTGGACTTTTCCAAAATTATACAAACGTTCATAAGTAACCTTAGAGTTGATTCCTTTCTGGAAACACTGCTGGGTCGTGGGTTAGTACTGTTACTGATGTTTCATTCCTTGGTTTATGGATTATAACTGGCAGAATCAGTGTCAAGGAATAATTGAACAAATGGTATGTATTGTGCCTAGCCAAGCTTTTATTCTCTTGCCAAAATCAACTGTTATTTGAGTGTGACAGGGGAAGAAGACAATAAAGCTAGAATTAAGGGGCTGTTGCTACCTCTTATTTAGGGACCATGTCTGGCATAGCTGGTAGAGAATGGCACAACTCCTAACAAAGCTCTAAACCTTGCATTTAGTTTGGAACTGCTGTTGAAGATTACAGAGGTGACAGTATATGTCTTACGAAGTACAGACAAGTCAAATAAAATATAAGTTCATATCAAAGTTATCATATAGTTCAAACCAAAATATTTGCTCGTATTTTATCAATGAAGATCTTGTAGAAGAGTATTGTAGTCCATGGAGTGGAGTCGTATGCTCATGGGTTTTGTGGAGTTAAGATTGAAATGTAAAAATTTGTTTCCAAAGCCAAATGTAGATTTATTCAGAAATATGGTGTTCTCTTTCCATTGTTATCTTTGCAAATACTGACTTGGGGCCTTTCCCTACAGTAGATTTAACTTTAATTTAAGTGTAAGCATGGAGTCTGTTTTAAGGCTGTCTATAGAAATAAATGCACTCTGTAACTGCTGATACTGTTTGGTTTTGCAGGTTGTCTTCTGAATTTTGTGTCTGAAGGTACCCTCTTGCTTTCTCAGCAAATCATGGACATCGTTGGCTTTCTGAAGTCGCAATTCATTTGCCACCTTCTGATCTGCTACATATTTATAGTGTCAGGACTGATCATTAACTTCATTCAACTCTTTACACTTATACTTTGGCCAATCAACAAGCAACTGTTCAGGAGGATCAACTGCAGGCTGGCTTACTGCATTTCGAGCCGTAAGATTTCTTTTTTTTTTTTTTTTTAAGTATTTTCATATTCTGTCTTGAGGGATTTGGTAGAAAAGTTCTGGATTTCAAAGCCCGTATAAAAGTCATGTCTGCTTCCTACACCACCTGCACTTTTATGAAGAGATGTATGCCTTGTTGAAATGTCTTCTTGTGCTGAAATGTTTTGCTCTTTTATAGCGGGATACTTGCTTGACTCAGTATGTTGAAGAAAGATTGCCTCTCATTTGGCTATCAATCATGTTTCATTAAACCAAATGAGAATTATTGACCAAATAATGCATCTCAGCAAGTTCAGCTGTTATCTGTAGGCTTACAGTATTAACAAGTCACTTCCAATAATGTTTTCAGTCTTTTTATCATCGATGATTTTGTTTATGATCCTTGTTTAAACGCTTCATGTGCAAATCCTGTTCAGGACTGGGAAACAACAACAACAAAAAAAAAAGAAAGGTCTTTGATTTCATGTGCTTCTTTCTTAAACCAGTTATAAACTGTTTTTTCTTTGAATAGGATTTCAGACGTTAATCTGCATCTGTATGTATTCAGTATATGCATGTAGTTATAATGCAGAATACAGCAGGTAGCCTGTAACCATTTGAAAGAAGCAGGGATTGCAATGATACTGATTTTTTCTGGGGGAGATGGGAGCATGAGCTCAGGATGTTGTAGAAAGCGCAGACCTTTGAAACTGCTGTGAGATGTGACAGTTTACTGGCACTTGACTAAACAGGTACTTCCAGTGGAATGAGTGAGAGCTGTACCCATTTGTTTGTCCTCTGTTAGTAGGAGTTTGGTGGACTCTTCACCTGACAACACTGAATTATCAGAGCATGTGCAGTTTTCTCGCTTTAATCAGTTTGCTTATATATTTGCTTTTAAAGACTCAACTACAACTGCAGTTTCAGCAATTTTGTACTGCTGCTTCTGACTTCCGCATAACTGCTCTTAACATACAGCAGAGAGAATTCTTCACAGAAACTGTTACAGAAATGCTAATGTACTGATGTTCACTATTTAGGAGTGTGCTGTTAAATGTGTTCACCTTCCAGAGAAATTCCCTGGGCCTTTCTGAACCTCAAAAGTACTTTCTTAGAAGGAAACTGTTGCAAAATGCATGCTTTTTGTTGCCCCCTAAAGATTATTAAAGTGTGATGTCACTGTCAATGCTAAGTGACTTATGGATGTTTTCACACTGAGGAAAACAACCTTCAACAACAACAAATAACAATTGTATTGGAAGGTTGCATTTTCTGTAGAAATGCAGAAAAATGGTTTCTTTCAGGTAACCTTTTCTGCTACTAGGAACCTGAAACAGGAAAACATTGTTAGATTTCATAATAAACAGTGCAAGGTAGAAATCTGTCACGTGCCTCAGCTTGGGGGTCACTAAGGATTATTTATCTTTCATCAGTGACTCAGATGAGCAACTATTCAAAGCGTTTTTTTAAAACATACTTTTCACTTAAATTTCAAATGCATCAAAATGTACAGGCCCAAATAAATTGGGGATGCTGTTTTAATTATTTCTGTAATGGAGAGAGGATGTTCCTTCTGAAAAATTTCATTTTTGCTGTCTGTATGTATGTCCCTGAAGTAGTGAGTTTGCAAGTACTGTTCATTTGTATGTACAAACAGTGGCATTGAATATGGCCAGGTTTTTACCTTTTGCCTGGCAGCATAGTGTATGTTTGAAGCTCTGGCATGTAGAAGATACTGTACAGCTGTATACAGGTATATATTATTATTTTTCATGCAATGCCTTCTGGCCCATTCTTGCTTTTGGCTACTTAGTGCAGAGATAACCAGCTACTCTACAGCCTTCAGGCTGAATCCTTCCGTTTAGCTCAGTCTAGTCTGATCTAGGGGATGGACAGTATGGAAGAGGGAGTAATCCTGCATGCTTGTCCTTGGTGGGGTAGATGGCTTTGTACTCAGGGTTGCTGATCTAGTCTTCAGTGTTGGCACCACTGGAATAGATTGTGTTGTGAGTTTTTTGCCCAGTCATGCTCAGAACAAAGTATGTCTAGGTTAAAGCCATTTATTTTAGCTTTACAACAGAGCAAGCTAGCATTTGATGAGTCACCTTTATCTGAGTGATATTTGAAAAGGGGAAAACGATAGTTAATTTGAAAAAGTATTTCAAAGAACTGAAGACCAGTTACTCAAAATGGATGTGTTTTTGGGGGCCACTGATGTGGTGACTAATAAGTCAGGTCTTTATGCGTCTGATGAAAGTCATGGAAATAGCCTACAGTTGGAGACAATGAAGTTCAGCATTGGTGAATATAAAGAGGTATGTGCTTTGCAATGGTGACAAGCATCCTGTTGCCTTGAGAGTCTGATACAGCCTGAATCACCAAGTCAGCCAAAGAGTGAAATAGAGTGGGCATGGCTTAATTGAAAAATGAAATGAAAACAGCAGTTGCCCTTAGATTCTGCAGGTTCAGTTGTTTTCCATTTGATTACAAAGGTAGAGATAAGTGGCTCCATGAAATTGGAGAGTTATTTTGTCTTTGACGTTGTGCTCTTTGGGCAAGTTGGGGGTTTTTGTATTTCAAGTAGTGGTGTTTTCTTACATCCCTTTTCTTCCTATCTCCTTCCTAATATAAGAACATAATATTCTCACTTCTCCTTATGCAACGTCTGCTGTCATAATGCATATGGGAAACTAAAGTGCTAGTGTGATTAATGACTTGTCCTCACTTGAGTAGTACAGCTTGAGTTGGGGGTGCTTCTCTGTTCACTTGGAACAACCCAGACTAGCTCAAGTTAAAGTATTGACAGAATCATGGGATCATTACGGTTGGAAAAGACCCTTATGATTGAGTCCAAGTGTCAGCTCAGCACTGCCAAGTCCACCACTAAACCATGTCCCTAAGAGGCACATCTATGCATGTTTTAAATATCTCCAAGAATGATGACTCAAATCCTGGGCAGCCTGTTCCAGTGCTTGACAACCCTTCCTGTGAAGAAATTTTCCCAAATATCCAATCTAAACCTTTCTGGGTGCAATTTGAATCCGTTTCCTCTTGGCCTGTCACTTCTTACTTGGAAAAAGAAGCCAGCTCCTACTTTGCTACAGCCTCCTTTCAGGTAGCTGTAGTGAATGATAAGGTCTCCCCTCTGAGCCTCCTTTCTCCCTCAGTTTCTCATTGTAAGACTTGTGCCCCAGACCCTTCAGCAGGTTCATACTGTGAAATAGCTGTATGGAGTAACTGTGGTGTGGTAGTTGAGCACAGGTAGCTGTGCGAGCTGTTGCTTCTCTGCCGTGAGTTTGGCACCTGCACTACAGCTTCTTACTGTAACTACTGACAGCCCAGAAGGCTAAAGCCACAGACATCAAACTTTCCATCAATGCAAGTTAGAGAAGAGCTGGAAACCTGGTTTTCATTTTGAAATGACAGTCAGAAGGATTAACTAGAGCAACAGCTTGCTTTTGATGAAACAGAGCAAGTGTAATGGCACATACCAAATTGCCTTCAGTAACTGATGATGAGAAGTTATTGCCATTCTTGAAACCAAGTGTGAGTCAGCCAGGGTGAGTTTAGCTTCTCTATTACCTGCTCCAGTATGTAATAGCGTTGGGGATGCTCTCCAAAGGGTGTGTTATCCATTCCCCATATTGCAGTTTGGGTTGCTTTTATATCTCCAAGATACTTCTCATGCTTTACTATAAATAAATTCTTCCTGTTTGATCCTGTTATCTCATTTGACAAATAGGTACAAAGTAATGGTTAGTTCTACTCCTATATCCTCTGTATGTCTTGACCTTTACTGAAGAGGGTTGTTGCAAAGAGTGGACATCCAGCTTCAAAAGAACAAACTTGTCTGTGTTGGTCTTGAAATGAGCCAAAAGATTGGTAAGGGTTATGCACCCTCTTTCATGTTTAAAGAAACAAACCAAAAAAACCCCAAAACAAACGGCAAAAGAAACCACACACACAAGAACCTAACAACAGCCCTCTCAAAATAAAAACAAAACACCAAAATCTTTGGGCTTCTAACTTGCAGAAAATATTTTCTGGCTTCAAATATATATTCATGGATTGGTTCAACTGCCTGTTAATCCACTCCCCCTTTTGTAAAATGACAACCTGGCTAAACTCCCTCATACTGAACTCAACAGAGTGCACCCTAATAAGGAAATCAAACACTGCAAACCTCAATAGGGTGATAACAATAAAAATTTCAAATGTAAGTGTGCTTGGAAGTTGGCATAAGAGCAAAGGTTGGGCAAGCAATCAATCTTGGGTTTTATTTTTAAATAATTTAGGAACATTTTGTCCTCAGTTTCTTTTTCTAAAAGAGAACCAAGGTAGGTACCACTTAATGTGGAATACATCACAGTTCTCATGGATGCTGTTTGTGTCTGAATTGGAAGTGGTGGAGAATAAGTCTTCTTCCTCCCGCCTGTGTGATAGCAAACCACCACAAGGGGTACACACAGCTTTTCTGCAGTAGCTTGTAAAGTTGGCCAAACAGATAGAACAGGTTGTCTTGGGATTCATACCATGTGTGCACATGGCTGCATAGCTTGCTGGACAGTGGGAAAGTGGTTTGTACTTCCCAAATCAGTTTGTGCTTGCTTGGCTGTCGAAGTGCAACCCCAGGTCAAGCAGAGTGTGCTGGGCTCCTATGGACTGTTCAGGACATGTGCCTAGACTATGAGAGTGGGACATACACATACAGGATACATGGCTTCTTTAGAGGTGCTGGATGGGAGGCGTTTGCCTGTGAGTAGAGAAGTCGTTGTTATCTTGTCCTCTTGCTGCCACTGTGTTGGGGGGAAATGAGCTTCTTGTGCTCCCGGGGTGAGCAGCAAACTGGCCTCCTGCTGACTCTGCACCAGGTGAACTTTGCATAAACAAAAGACCTGGCAGTAATGACATGGTCGTGTGGACAGGTGCATAAGGGCCTTAAAAGCAATCGACTTAGCTTCTAATCTGCCTTCGTAAATAAATTATAGTAGTACTAATACCTATTCTCGTACCATGAAAGGGGTGTTATTACACCTCTGGGTAAAGTTACACTACGTAGGCTGCAGTTTGTAGATCCTGTTGAGGGGAAGGCCCTTGTTTGCATAGAAAGAGGCACCCTGGTGCCTGTTCATTGACTGCAGCAAAAACAAGATGGAAACTGATTCTTCTTACAACTGAGCTTCCTAGAAGCAAAACCAGAGGAAACTGAGAACTACTTGAAGTTCCATCATCTTGACTGACTGTTATAACACAGTAAAGCTAATTCCTTCCATGTACAACTATAGGTTTTGCAATGTGAGGACTGAATATCTGAACAAGGCTTTGTGGTGGTATCAGGGCCACGCTAATCCTCAGTCCTTTGTTTCTTGGAGTTTAGAGGAGCCCTCAGCCAATTTACTTGTTTGTATGAAGGTGGTGCTGAGGTAGGGAGGAGAATTCTCACCTCTGGTGCAGTTAAGTAGTTGGGAAGGTCTGGGAAGCAAGAGAGACCCAGAGAGGTAGGACTTTCTTCTTCCTCCACTTCTTTTTACCACCATCTTATGCTGCAGAGGAAGCAGTCTGCTGTTGTCAAAGCATGGCACAGTGTCCTTAACACAGTCCTGTAGTATTTTATTTATAAAGCAACCTGAGTTATGCTTGTCAATATTGATGTAGTGAAGAGTTTTCATAGGACACTTAGGACTGCTTTCTTAGCCTCTCTGAAATGTTGTTTTGAGTAAGCTGTGTTAAATGTATTTTTCTCAAGAGCTACTTGTCCACATAAGCTGTCGTTATCTTAGTTCCACACACTATACAAAGCCACTGGTAAAGATTGTGGAAAGTTTACAATAACTACTGAGGGAAAATTGGAGGCCAGATTTAATAGTCTTGCAAAGGGAAGATGTTAATTTGAACCTTTAGAAAACTAGACCATCACCTTAGCCTTCTCTCTTTCTCTCAAGCCAAGCCATAGCAATAACTGTTGAAATAGAGTGTACTAAGAAAATGCCCATGTTAGTTTTAGTGTAGATAAACTCTAGAAAAAATAAACTCCAGTAGAAATCATCTATCCTAAAGTGTCATCTGCTCTAATTCATTAATGTCTTCCTTCAGCCTATTTTCTAATACCCTTTTATACCTGTTATGTACTTATGACAGTGCTTCTGGTTATCTGAACAATTCTCCACTGAGACCAAACTTTGACTTTCTCTAATTTGGAAAGACAGAAGGAGCAATTACTGCACCAGGTTCTCCATTATTTTACTGGCAGAGTAAGATAAAGTGTGTGTGTGTGTGTGTATATGTATATGTTTGCTGCATCCAATCCACGACAGCTTGAACTTTTTTTCCAGATTGTCTGTGGAATTGCATTAATTGCTATGAATAAGTCCTCTGCAATGCCTGGCATATGCCTCCATATTTTCCCTACTATCATTAACTTGCTGTATCAACTAATACTGTTTCAGTCCTTCTCATTTTGTACCACTTACAGGTGTTGTTACTCAGTTTTCGTAGGTGTTGAAGTATTGACAGTGAGCTTGAATGGATCACGCAAGACTGTATGCTGATTCCAGGCATGCTGTGTGAGTGTGGTGAAGGTGTTTGAGTGACATGTGTGCATGACCTTTACCAGAGTTCCTAGTGCAGCCTACAAAGGACATGATCTGTTATGCTCAGCTCTCAGTTCAGGAGAAAGGGACTGCTATCTGTGAAAATGAATGTGAAAAAACTTTTGATACTGATGCTTTCTATACAAGATTAGTGAAGAGCTAGAGAGGGACTTAGTCTGATCTTTAATGAACAGGGCATCTTCACTGTCACTGATACAATTTTATTATTGCTGGAGCCTTTGTAAAGGTCACCTGTCTTCATTTTCCTTTTCTTTTTTTTTTTTTTGCATCAGCTTCCTGATCTGAAGAAGTGTGATATTGATAGCCTGCAGACTGGAAAGAGAGATGGCAGGGAAGCAATAAGTGAACTGAATTCTGTTTGGTGTCTGGCATGGCACACCACAAAGACTCTAGCATCTTTTGTTAAACATTAGATCTGGCCAGCAAGCTTCTTAGATTCCTGAACTGGGGTAAATTTTGGACTGTTTATACAGAAGTATTTCTATCTGACACGGCATAACTCAGGAACATGATACCTAATGATCCGTGTCATAGCACAGAATATGAAGACATTTTGGTGCTACAGTTGTTTATGCGTTAAGGGTGACTATCACAATCAAAAGATAATTTCATATTTGTAGAAACCCCTTTTTAGCTGTAGGCCTGATTTTATTGCTAAAGTGGTACTAAATCTGAAGGATAGTCCCTTGATGCTGTGGAAACTTCACACAAAGATGCAGAGTGGCTCACTGATCACCAGTTACAAGCAGATACAAACTAGCAGTAATCCAACCCTCTCCACGGAAACCTCTGATGCCTTTTTAGGGCTACCTGGAAACAGAGACCAGACAAAACCACTACTGGGGGAACTCTGAATTCTTGTGTGTTGGGTCAAGGAAGAGCTCTACTGGTGTAACTTCCAAGTGAGGTGCACTGTGTCTTGTCTCATTTGCTATTGATTTGCTACATCTTCTACCCCCTCCCGCACCCTTTTGAGCAGTGTGCACCACTGAAAGTGTACATCTATGCGATTCTTCCTCATCCAAAATCGCAGTCACATAGCAGCAAGTTTTTATGGAGTAGGTTTTCAGGCTCATTCTGTAACAATAATTTCAGCAGCTGGTCCATTGAAAGTATCTGGTATCTGACCAATTTTTTGCAGGAGGATTTCCAAGCCAGTAGGAACCAGTATGTCCTTTCAGCAGATACTTGAGGTTTTTCAGTGTAACACTTGAGATGAAAGAGCTTCTGAATGCATGTGCTTGGTGCTCTTCTGTGGCTAGGTGTTTGTTTCCTGTGACTTGTTTGCAACCTTCAGGTTAAGGCTTCTTACGTAAGGATTGTATTGTTTTCTCACTTCTGAGACTGTTGCTGAATTTCCTTTACATCCCTCTTGGAGTAGTATATGCTTAAACATGTTTCTTCCAACACCATGTTCAGAAGTAGGAATCATTTAACTGTGAATAAGAAGCCAAATAAAAATGTGTGCAAAACAATTTTTTCATCTGCTTGGTTTCGGAAAGGCAGTTACTTGTTTTCCAGACCCACTTTGGTCCTTGCCGGGATAACATTTGAAACAAAATAAGGAACCATAAAGAGATTACAGTGCAATTGTTTGTGTGCAGATTGTTTTGCTCTTCAGTTAGCACACTTGTACTAGTATATTACATCTGTGTCCTTTTTCTGTACTCAAGCAAGTTGCACTGGAGTGTCAATAACTAATATTTCTTTTCTCTTCTGGTTTTCAGTTCACTTGGCTGTGTTTCTAAATTGAATCTCTTGTATATTGCATCTCCAAGTGTGGATTTTCTTTGAGAGTTAAAAACAAGTGGGCTTCCTAATACATGAGAGATTTTTCATTGTACATAAATTTTGTACTGCTCTTACGCTGTATTTATATAACCCTGTTTAAAAAATCCCCAAATCATTATGTACTGCTAATGAAAGATTTTGATGAATGAATGTATCTGCCTGTGTTAGGTAAGGAAATATAAATAGTGATTGTACCAGCTCAGTTTCTTGATGGCACTTCTAAAGAAGCTTACCCTTGTTTTTTGGAAAACTGCACCTGGGAGGCTTTTGTCAAGGGCTGTCATTAATACAGCTTTGCTGCTGTAAAGGAGCTACTCTTCTATCCTACTGGATTTTTTTTTTTTCCCTAGGAATCTCATACCATTCTCTGACATTTTCCAGGTATATCCCTTTGCTCATATAGTATCTCATCTAAAGATGTGCAATGTGCTAATCCTCTGCAGTTTGCTGAGGACTCTATACTGGCAATCTAACTGTAGAGAAATAAAGAATCTGTTACTTCCTTCAAACTCATACTATTTATCTGTAGGGCCTATATGACAGAATTTTGTGATGCTATTCTTTGTACAAAGGCAAAAGATAGGGAGAGAGATGTTAAGCTTGCAGTATTCAGAAAAGTGCTTGCATTGTATGGATTGGGTTATATTTTTACCCACCAAAATATATAAATTAAAACTTTATTATTTGAGCATGTATTGCCTTTTGTGCTCATAAAGGAGGGAGATACAGGCAAAATAGCTGACATACCTCTTTATGTTTATGTACTTAATTTATCTAGTTTAAAATTGAGACCATAGTGCATTTTCCTTTTAGTAGTACCGTATATTTTCAGTATTTTTAAAAAATATTAAGAGTTCATAAAATTTCTGCTTGGATTAAAGCTTACCATGAAGCTTGTTTGTCTTATGTCTTCACAGGATCTTCATTAATTCATGCCTAAAATTCAGCATTTCTTGAAAGGTGATGTAAATTTCTCTGGTTGTACAGTGACAGCTTGTAGCTTCCTTTGGGTACATGCAGTTGTCAGGTGAGAATTAGAAAAGCTCAAATGGCATATCCATGAATCTTTGAGGTGTGATAGAGTTCTTCATGTGGAAATCAAATGATGATTGATAATTATGCAAGTGCAGGTGAGCAGAATGGCAAACAATGTCCCAGAAGCAGTCCAAACTGTGTGGGTTACACTGCTGGATTTAGTGACTTAAAATTTTTGGGAAAGACCTGTCCTATGCTCTTGCTCAGTGTATGTGCCATGTAAATAAGTCCTTGAAAAGTTCTTTTTCTATGTTGGAAAGATGGGGATGGGAATTGGACCTCTTTTAAGAGCAGTGATAACTAGGTTCTTCCTGTGTTGCATAGGATATTTGAGTGCCATAGGAATCTTCAGGACTGCTTTTCAAAGGTGGTTCCTGTGAACAATGTTAGAAAGTGGAAAATAATGTTGAGTGCTTTATCCCAAATAGTGTGGGAATGATTATGCTGTCTTTGACCTTCATATAGAGTCAGGATGCTGGAGTCTCTCTTTTATTTCCAACTTGTGTCATTGATTTCTTGCTGTAAAAAAGTCGTGTAAGCATGATTGCATTTTTAAGCAAGGAAAACTAAAAAAAAGGAATAGGAAGGTTGTCTGCTTTCATATATGAGCCATGCCTGTTGCAGGTGGATACTTCTGTAGAATGTCGTTTCTTGAGATACGAAAAATAAATGCTAGTAGAAGAAACCCCTGAGACCAACTTGTCTGTCTGGAAGGGCACCATTACTGATTACAGGTATTATGTTTGGAAGGTCATTCCTTCTGCTCCCTTCACTGCTTCGTTAGGCCTTCAACAAGGAGCTTTGCGCTGGCCTTTGGGGGCTGTCCAGGTGGACAGAGGAGCTGGAGGACATGCCTGGTTGATTGTTATCTGTGCTGACTGGTCCTGTTACCAACCAAGGAACTGCTGGTTTGTTGAAACGTGGGAGTACTGCTAAATTCCTTGGGGAAGAAGGATAAGAGGAGCCTTCAGATGTGAGACAAATATCTCTGACACGTGGCTGTTAAATAATTAATTTTCCCAAAGGGTTTGAAAAGAGTGTTTCAGAACACTGACTACTGCAGATCTGTATGTGTGTTAAACCCATTGTACTTGTGAGGCTGGCTTTGTTCCAGACGCTCTGTAACTTGGAGAGAAGAAGCTGTTTTGTGGGCAGATTGTGTCAGGATAAAAGACAGAAAAAAGCTGTGAAATTAAATGTTTGAAGTGTGCAGCTGTTTTTTGGTTTTTTTCTGAAGGGAGGGTTGCTTATAACTTGCAGCATGGAGATCGTTTAAAAGGAACAGTGGCTAAAGAAATGAACAAAACTTGTTTCCATATTCCTCCACTCCTCTAGCTCAGAACTGTACTAGAGAAGGAAGAATCATTTGAAACTTTCTTCAAGAATACATATGCTGACTTCACATTTCTTCTTCACCTGAAGAAATACTGGATTTTACATTTTGTGGATGTTATATTAAAAGGAGATAATCTATTTTATTAGACTTGAATGATCTCTATGTGTTTTGAGAGGGAAGGCAGTATGGAAATGGGAACTGGAGTGAAGCTAGAAAGTGAGGTGGTGTGCCAGAACACGTGCAGTAACTGGAAGGGTCCTGTGCAAGGCCTGTGCCCAGATCAAATCCTGGTTCAAATACTAGAGACATGCCTTAATTTACAGGTCTTAACCACCAGTTTTCAGTTCCTATCATAGCCCCTATGAGGAAAGCCCACTCTGGCTTTCTGTATATCATGAAGGCTTGTGCATTTAAGATCTTGCATTAAATCTGATTCTGATCTTGGTTCTCAAAGCAATTTCAGCTTGGCTGTGTTACAGGAATGCTGGCTTGGCCATATTAAACTGTTTGTAGTTTATTTTGTTTTGTACGTTTCATCTGAGAAACCACTGACAACAACCCATCAAAAAGGGTGAATCCCCTTTTTGTCAATAGTGTTTTGTTGTCTTAATTTTGTAAGAAAATCAAATAGATCTTGGTCATGGAGCTGAGACACAGCAAGCACCAGAACTATCATTGTGTGATGTCAGCCTTCAAAATTACAGCCATAATGTTTCAATAAAGCAACGTATTTTTCACTTAGTACATTAGCCGCTTTATGCACATGTATATGCAGGTTTTAATTCTATGACTAAGCAAGCATTGAGGTGAAATTTCCGAGAAGATCAAAGTACAGATAAAGCTTTAGCTTTGTAGTAGGTGTAATGAGTCTAATTCTTATTTTGTGTAACTCAGCATGGTGTTAACTAGACCGGAGACAAAGATTATTTTTATGCCAGTTGAGGATCTGGCCAGCTTAAGTAAATGTCAGTGTGTGTTTGAGGGAAATAAAGAAAAGTGGAGGGAAAAAAATCTGTGCACCATCAATTTTTGGTTTGGTTTTTAACACCACAATATATAGGCCTCTCTCCTAATCTGTGATTTTTATCTTGAAGCTATGTTGACAAATTAGTAAGTGTTGGGAGGAGGTGATTTCTTACCACTTCAAAGTGAAAGCTTTGTTTGTACTTTAATATTCAAAATGACACACTTTAGGAAGTGTTCCTTTTAGCATATCATTCTAGTCACAGGCTGCCTCTGTAGTGCATGCCTTTGAGCAATTACCAGTGAGCTCCTCTTTCAGCAGCCTGTGTGTGCCCTGTGCTCTGTGAAAGAGCACTGCTTTGCATGCTTGCCTGAAGACTGGTTCTGTACACTGCACACCCTGCCTTAACTCTCTGCATCTAAGAAGTGAGCAGTGAGCTCTGGCCAGCCTAGGGCTCCCTCTGTCCCCCCTTCCCAGAGATGGTAGATGGCAGGTGAAACCCTCCTTCCTGTCCACACTCCATGTTGTGTCAGCTTTTTGATAAATGGCCAGCTCTGATTTGCAAAAATGAAATGTATTTTAAAACAGCATTTTGAACCTTGTTTTAGATTTATTTTTTCTTTGCTGTTCAGCTATTTGTTCTTAGCTAAGAGCACAGAGAGACTTGCTCTTCAGATCTGGGGCTGGATCCTTAGCAGAAGAAGCTCTGCAGTTTCTCTTCAAGAAGAGTATGTACTTTTTGCATAAAGTTCATAAATCAAAGTCTTCCGTGTTGAACCTTGAGATCTGCTTGCTTGCCCACTGCTTTGCTGTGTCAAGGACTAATCTGATATGCTGCAACATCTAGATTTGGAAAACTGTGGGTTGAGTTTTTCCTTGTGGAAGCCTCTGGGCAAGCTTTGTCCCACAGAGGCAGGCTGTTGGAGAAACCTTTGCGTGACATCTAGCCGAAGCTGGAAGCTTGTCTCACAAGTTTCTCAGTCACACCCTTGGCAGTCAGAAAAAAGTTGGAAGGAATGATGTTCACAGCAACCTAGGAAGCACATGAGCGATTTCTGTCCTTCAGCTGAACGACCTGATGTTTCTTCCACTGCTATTGGATTGCATGGCAATTCCACTTGGAGAAAGATTTGAACTGGTAGAAATTACACCATTTTCAAATAACAAGCCCCTAATTAGACAGGACCTCAAGGCTCTTCCTGTCCCTTTTTCTTAGTTCTGCTGTGATGCAAGATGTTGCAAAGACATTGAATCAGCAGTATTGATACCAGAGGAGGTTCTTGTCTAAGCCTTCAAATACAGTTCAGTAAACTCAAACGCTAAATAGTGTTTATTTGCCCCAGCTTTCTGCTTTCCAGCCTTTCAAGCAAGACTTTAGAGAAGATCCAAATGGCCTGCACAGAACCACAAAGACCTCTGGCACAGTGCCAGCTGGCAGCCTAACAGATGCAGTCTGCCCTTGATAGGTCTGATAGAGCAACCAGAGCTGGTGCTGTTACTGTGATTCTCTTAATTTTGCATGTCTGAAATCCTGTGAGACATCTGGATGGCCTTCAAGAAGAGCTGTTTCTAAAAAGCTGTAGGTCTTCCTTAGCAAAGAGGAAGGGTCAGCCTTCATGAGTTAAAGCAGAGTATTTTGAACCATGGTAAATCAGTAGTGTGTATGGCCTGGAATGTGGGAAGCCCCTGTTGTTTTGCAAGCTGATAAATGCTGCATCCAAGTTGGTGAGTCACATGGATCCTGCGTGTCTTTCGTTTTGAGAAAGTTGAGGCAACGAAGGTGGTAATGGTAATTCAAGAAGGAATAAAGCTAAATTCAAGAAAATAACTGACTTGCAATAAGCTGCCTTTTTTTTTCTGGGATTCCTCTACAGTTTTGATCAGTTTGTCGTGGGATAATATTTTGGTACCTGGTATACTTTATGTAATATTATATCCCCTTGTTACATCTTGGAAAGTTTCCTTTTTTTTTTTTTTTCTGTGGTGCCAGAAATACTCGTGGTAAAGTTGACAGAAGTATCAGTAGTGCATATGCATATGATTTTGTGATACTTCTCTACTCCTGACACATGCGTGACTTGTTAGTATGACAGGTCTTTATTTTACTACTGCTGTGACAAGTCAAATTGTGCCTTTTAAAAAAGAAGCAATAACTGTTTCTCCTGTATAGATTTGAAATGGTGTGTCTGGCTGCTATTCTTCATAATTTGCAAAGCACTGAATAGGAAAACGGTTTGGGTTACCAGAGCAGCACAGCCTGCCTTTTGTAACTTCCAGAGGTTGTCTTTCTGGAAAATGAATAGACAAGGGTAAACTTGGAGCCTGTTGATGATGCAAGGTTTCCATGTACCGTGTAAGCTAAACCTCTGTTTTCTAGGAAGATTATTCAACACAAATAGTTCTCAGAATACAACACTGTTGCTTGCAGCAGATAGGATAAAGCAAAAAGCTTATTACATCTTTATGCAGAATTTTTGCAGTGTTATACTGGGACTATACAGCAGGAAAACAGTAATGCCTTTTTTTGTGGATACCCTTTCAGTTTGAGCAGTGAGAGGTTAGACAAGCAAATGGTACATTTGCATCCTCACCTGCTGGAGCATAGGATCTGCAGGCTGTCTGAGCAGGTTGCGATGTTCAGCACTGGATTAGTTTTCTAAAAGCTTTGAGGAAAGAGAAATGCAAGCACAATCAAGCTAAATGTGAATTGAGAGGCACTAGTGTCCTTATGTGTGGTGTAATATTGTTGTATACTTTGGGTATATGTCTGTCTTAACAGCATGTGCACTTTCTGATGTGTATTACATTCTTCAATGAGAAAAGGTGGGGAGTTTTGTATTTTTTTATGTTTGGATAACATCATCTTGAAGGGTTACAGACTGTACCCAGTACAAAAATCACAGCTTGATATTTGATAGGTATATCTGATCTGTGGTACTTTATTTTTAATTCATGAAAGCCATTTGTTTGATTTGTAGTTTCTGACCTTATTGTCCCTTTAAAGAACATTTTGTGAAAGTCACTGATAGGGATTAAGAAGCTAAAATAAGCACTGGGACATAGTTCTTGTCTCTCAAGACCTCATGTGATGAGATGCTGTAAGATAACAGGCAGAGAGAGGGAATTCATAAAATGCAAGTGAAAAATGAGTGATGGTTTTGTTCTGAACAGTGTTCTCCGTGATAGAGGTTCCGTGGTTATTCACCATGAACTCTGATGATATAATACAGGTACTTGGTCAGTTTTTTCTTCCATTATTGAAATTCAGATAGAATATCTTATGCATAAGAAGACTAAGTAGAAGTTATATGCCTTGACTTGAGTCTAAATATAGATAGTTTGTAGCATGGAAATAAGTAGATATTTCTCCTGAGTGCACCAGTTATCTGAAATCAAAAGCCAAATTTAAATATTACTAGAAAAGTACAGAAACCTTAGAAGCCATTATCCCTGGTTTTCTTGTTCTGCCATTCTGCAGACACCATAGTTTCTTCTTTTTATATGTTTGTACCTCTATAGAATGTAATTCTTGATAACTAGAAGTTTTATTTAAAAATACTGCAGATTTTCTTAGGATTTAATTTAGCTTTTGTTCGGTTTCCTAATTCACTTTTCTTCCAGTTTGTGCTGGAGATTGCTTTCTTTGGCAGCTCATAGTTTTTTGCATCATCAGTCATTTTTCTCAGAGATAAATTTGTGTCTCTTCTTGTCAGTAGCTGAAACTGCAGGCTAAACATGTTGATGGCATGGATTTAAAGCAGCAAAAATAATGGGATTTTCTCTCTTGTTCTGAAATGCTTTCTTTCTAAATCTCCAATTTTTTTATTTTTGATTTGAAACTAAGGAGGATAAACTTGGTGTATATATAGAAATTATAGTTTTGCAAGAATACATGGAAGAAGGAGAAAATTGTGTGAGAACAGGTCTTCTTACTAAATATGTGGATTAAACATGATTAACATGAGTCACATAACTTCCCTGATGCATATGGCAAAATAAACCCAGTCACAAGAGTGTGTGTACTTTTGTTCTGAATGAAAGCATGAGACCCGAGTGCGAACAATGCTGATTGCTCTATAATTAAGGACATGCTAATGACTCATGTCAAAAAAGTCAATTGTGATTGAGTAAATACAAGCTGAGATTGACATCTGTTAACTTCGTTCATGTTTGCTTTTTAAGATACTCGAATTTTGAGGTCCTGGCCTCCTGGAAGGCGATTTTCGACAGAGGACTTCTTTGGGAAAGGTTTCTGCCTGGTGCTACCCTGCTTAAACAGAAGCCTTTGCTCATTGCCTCAAGATACTGTCTTCCCTCGGTCCAGTGAATGCTCATTGCAGCCTGTGGTAGCAAAGTGTTTCTCAGTCTGCAGTGTGTTTCTCAAGCAGTGATGGAAGAGAGGAGAGAGGTCTGTAAGGCAGTCTGTTTAGAAAATCTCACTTTTTTTCCTAATTACAGAATATAGGACTAGAAAGGAGTTCCTGAATCATTGAATTTCTAGCAGTGGTATAATGTAGCCTTTTTAAGATGATTCTTACTCAATTTACAAAGCTGCTAAGCATTTCTATCTGACAAAGTGGTGAGAAGAATCTTCAGAATATTGGATGCCTGTATTTGCAGTCATTTTACACATGGATGTTCTTGTGCTAGTGGTATTTAGCCTAAATTGTTCTTTTTCTGTATTGTTAATTTTCCTCATCCTTAAGCTATAGTCGTGGGGACCCCACCCAATCCTCTTCTAGCATTTGTTTGAAAGCTCGAGAGAGCCAAACTTCTCTGCTTTGAGGTCATCCTGATAGCCCTGGTCTGCATCTGCTTTGTTTCAGTGTTTCCTTCCTGAGCAGGGCTGTCTGGTGCTGGGTGCACTGGCCCAGAGATTCTCCCAGTGGTGCAATGCGCAATTCCCTTCTCTCCAGGACCAAACATCCTAATGCCATCTTTTTCCTTCTTAGGACTGCATAATATGAATGCCGCAGAAATGTTCAGTGGCAAAATAATGTTCCCAGATAATTCTCTTCTCTGTCATTTCCAAATTATGAGGCTTTATTCTTATTAGTTCTGCAAGATATGATGTGGTGATGTGTCCCATCAAAATTAATTCCATTTATGTTACCTTACCTCTCAAAGTCATCTGATTCTTACACTCTGTTCTGACTTTGTGTCATCCACAAAGTTTTTTAATAGGAATTTCTTTTATTGTACTACCTGAATGGCTTAACATTGCCTGGAAGTGTTAGATTTGAAGTCCTTTTTTCTTCCTGGCCTTTCTAGTATCAGCAAAATACTTGAAAAGAAGCTGTAGGAATTCGAATACCTGATGGCAAGTACTTGTTTATGTGGTGTTTTATGAGACCAGCTTTGTAACCACTCTGTAATTACTAGATTTGATTTTTTGATTCTGTCGTTTTAAGATGGCAGTTACTTAAGCTTAACGTAGGTCACCCTGCTTTCGTTTAAGCTTCTGTTTTGGGATTTAGACAGCAATACGCCACACTAACCATACAAATGAGAACTGGAGTAACGTCATATATACCGTTCATTTAAGCTTCATTGCTTCAATAGCTTCATCAGTGGGACACAAGTTACCCCAGGGGCAAGGCATGATGTGGGGTCATATTTGATGAAGGCATGACAGGGGAGGGATGTGTGATGGATCAGGTGGTGTTCTGCTTTGTCGCAGGTGAGTCTGCGTGCCAGAATATGAAAGTTGTTTGATTCTGTCTTTAGAAAGTGGTTGCTGTGCAAGCCCAAACTAATCAGATAAGGGATATCAAATGCTACATTACTGCTCACTGCAGAACACTTAACACCTTAAGTTTTCTCACCTACTCTTTTCAAGTTTCTTCTCTCAGGACTCATCTCTTCTGCCTGTCTGTGCTTGTACAGATTAATGTACTAGGCTTCCAGGTTTGTGTACATCAAATACTGAATAATTTAATAAAAAACATAATCTAATATTCATGGAAACCTGACACCAGCTACTATTCACTGAGATAAGATGCTTCCTTCTACTAAGGACAGAGCAGAAATTTTCATGATATTTCTTATTCAGAAAATCTGCTTCATAGTGCAGACCTCACATAGCAGTTATGACATAACTACTCGGAGTATAACTCTCCAGAATTCCTTCTGCATCCTGACGAGCCGCCTCAGCAGAACATATTGTTTATGTGCCTGTGTCATGTGTTGATGCTGCCTGGGTGCCAGGCACCCACCAAAGCCTCTCACTCACTTCCCTCTGCAGCTGGACAGAAGAGAGGAGATTTAACAAAGTGGACATGAGTTGAGATAAGAACCGAGAGAGAGGTCACTTATTAAATACCATCGCAGGCAAAACAGGCTCAACTTAGAGATATGAAGTGAATTTATTACTAACAAAATCAGCAGGATAATGAGAAGTAAAAGAAGCCCTTAAAAACACTTTAGCCCTCCCATAGCCCTCCCTCCTTCCCAGATATACCTTCTACCCCAGTGGCACAGGGAGACAGGGAATGGGGTTTATGTTCAGTTCATCACCCATGGTTTCTCCCGCTGATCAGGGGGAGGAGTTGTTCCCTGCTGCACCGTGGGGTCCCTCCCATGGGACCCAGTTCTCTACAAATTTCTCTGATGTGGCTCCATCTCATGAACAACAGCTCCCTGCGACCTGCTGCATTGTGAGTCCATCCCACAGGCAACAGTCCTCCCAAAATTGCTGCAGCATGGGTCACTCTTCCATGGGGTGCAGTCCTTCAAGGACAGGCTGTTCCAGCACAGGAGCAGGGCCCCTCTCTCCACAGGTCTCCCATGGAGTCACAGCCTCCTCTCAGGCATCCTCCTGCTCCAGTATGAGGCTCCTCCATGGGCAGTGGGTGTAGGGAGAATTACTTGTGAGAAGTGCTGTTGTTTAGACATCATGAAGTACATGTGACAGTACAGTGACAGACACTGCCTGTCGTCTGGTTAACAGGAGGCTGTAGCATATCTGGTCTTTACTGTTTGGGATGATGTTGTCTGGCTGAGCATAGCTGGGAGGGGGTTAAGGAAGACAGATCATGTGAATGATTTGTAGTCAAAAGTATTGTTTTTATTAGACTAGTTGTGACAGACCTGAAAAACTGGAAAGGTTTTGCATGCAGAAAGCCTTCTTCAAGTTTAAAAGAGAAGTTGCAATATTCAGATTAGATTCATGTTGAGAACAGTTGATTGGAATTTAATTTATGTACTCACCCATTTAGCCTGTTAGTGGAAGGAGAGTTGTTATGTATGTATTTAAGGAGAGTAGGGTTACAGGACAGACAGTGACAGAATTGTCTGTGGAACACTGTGTTGGAGGTACACAGGCATCATGGAGGTGACATAAACAATAGCTTCATAATCATACTTTCCAGCTATCTTCTGACTGGTTTTAGAGTATTATGAATTAGGCTTTCTTTGAGAGGAAGCAGAAGTTATTCATATGAATCCGCCAACACGGAAAACATGCGTGTGTGCTCAGGACAGATAAGTGTTGTTTCTTCTTCTCAATTAACTTTCTACTGTAAGAGGGTCAGTCAGTTCTTCGCACGAGCTTCTCAGGATCACCTGCTAGCTGGGGTTGGTAGCTTTAGCACTTCCTTTCAGGCTGTCACCTGCCTTCTGCTGGTAACTAATTCCCATGAAGACGTGAATGCTGAGGTCTCCGTAATAAACCTACTGGTCATAATGTACCATTTGTAACAGTGAATGGTTTATTCAAATAGCTTGGAAGGGACAGTATTTCTTAAAGATATGCAGGCTTAAAATAATAAAACCTACAAGTAGGCCAAGGATGCATAAATTAAAAAATATATTTTGGGGGTGTGTGTGCGTGTGTAGAGGAAACTGCTAAAAAGAAAGCATTGGAACGAGGCTGGTGTTCCTTTTGCACAGTGACTTGCAGTGAATGAACTGTAACCATTTGTTCTTTGCTAAGCAGTTCATCTGTGATGCAGCTTCTGCATGCAGTAGAAAAAGCCAGCGGAGTTTCAGACAACAAGAAACCACATCCGGAAGAGATGCAACTGCCTGATTTCATGCCCATACAAAGCAAATGTTAGTGTCATTGGAACTTGCCAAGCAGCATGTTTTATTTCACTGTTTGTTGTACTAACTCCTTTGATCAGCACAAGCTATACTGTCCTCAGTCACTTGTGGCAAATGCAGCGCATTGCATGTGTTGGAATATATGATTGTTGAAGAAAAGTATAATTAAAATAATTTCCTGCAAGCAAATGCTGAAATGGATGTGACTTGGAACCTAAATATATGAAAGGGCTGTGCTGTGCTTATCTTTCTCCTTGCAAGCACATCCAGTAACTTACTGTGATGAGTGAGGAATTAAAAGTCACCATTTCTTCCTTCCTCTTTGTTGGTGATTTCTGTCCTTAAAAGCACAGCCATGTAATTAGCTGAAGTGTTATTCAAGGGAGTTACTTGCAGGATCTTCTACGGGGACTGGGGCAAAAATCTGCAAAACCAGACCTGAAGGCAAGAGAGAAGGGTTTTGCTTGTTTTTCTTTTTAAATTTGTGTGCATGATTCCTCATAACCCCTCCCTGCCATCTGCCAGTACTTTTGCTGCAAGACAGCTTTGAGGGAGGGGTAAACAAGTCCAAAGATACCAGTGGCTTTACCACCAGCTGCGGTAAATGGTGGGGGTAGGGAATGGGGCGTGGTGGTGGTGCTAATGAAAGAGAGGGCTGGATTTTGGTCTTCTGTTTAAACCCACAAAATCACAGAAAACCACAGAATCACAGAAAACCAAGCATCCTAAGCATTTTCCTACTGGATGAAGACTAGCGCCTCTGTGTTGGAGTGAACCGGATTACTCCATTATACCTTGTTGGTGCAACACCTGCATGGAAGAGACTGTTCGAAGCTGGGGAGCTGATGCTTTGTCTGGCTGGGCTCCCTGAGTGACCTCCCACTTATCTTGGGGAAGGGGGAGAGTCATTGCTTCGCGTTCCAGCTGCGGGGTTTTTTTCCCCCAAGAACTGGTTTTTGTTCCCCCTCACAGGAAAGATGTATTTTTTTTATAAGAAGTTATTTTAAAAAATTTTCCTGTAGACATGTAACAATATTCCAGCTCTGAGCTCCAGTTTCATGTACCTAATCCACGCAAGCAGAATTCCTGCTTTCAAGTTTTCCTCATAATTACTTGCAGCTCCTGTAAAGAAGAAGGAAGTAGAGACCAGAGATAAATGCCTGGTGAGGTTAGAGGGCAGAGTGAAACTCTAGAATAGCCTGTGTAAGGAATACTTGGAAGTATTTTGAAAACCTCTTAGGCAGCTTTGCAGTTAATGTAATAGGTATCAGGGGTTTAACCCTGTCTGTGATACACAGAGGGCTTTTGAGTAGTCTAGGGAAGATATAGACTTGCTTTTCTTAGTTACCTGTAGACTTCGTTCTATGAAATGTAGTCTGAAAATCTGGAAAGGTAGGAAGTTATTGCAAGTCATTCTTCCACAGACAGGCATGGACTCTGGACTATACTATCTGTCAGTCTGTCATTAGCCTTATTTTTGCATTTTTTAAAATGCTTTCCCCAGTCTTCTATGCAGTGCAGTCATTCATCGTGCAGCCATTCACCCTGTCTGCTCTTTAAAATGGTGGTCACAGCTTTCCCATTTGTCTTGCTTTTATTTTTTTTTGGAGAGTTTGCTATGCTTTTACCATATATTCCCATCAAAATTTTCTGAGTTCTTTTTCTTGGTGTTGCCTTGATACAGAGATTAAAGAAAATGAAGAGATTAAAGGAAATGAAGAATGTCATGGAGGGAAACAGTTCTGTAGCTCTTTAAATAGGGTTATGCACTTACTTGAGATCTTCATATTATTGTACTTATTGAGTCAATGCAGAATTATTCTTTAATGGTACTTAAAAATAGGTAATTTATAGTTAATCTTATAAGCAAATGTTTCCGTGGTTTATCACATAATCACAGAATGGATAAGGTTGGAAGGAACCACTGTAGGTCATCTGGTCCTTATCAAGAGTAGCTAGCTACAGGAATTACTAACACCTTCTGCAGAACAATAGTGTTAACTGTTTTAGTGACTCATTCTTGCAAAACTTTGAGGTGGAAGTCTCAATAAACTCTGTGTGTTTCCCTTCTTCCCTTGAATGTTATTTTTCATATAATGACTTACAGTTCAGCTCTGCCTTGGAGATTTTTTCCTAGTTACTTTTTCTAGAAGTGCAGGCATTGAAGCAGCTCAGATTTGTGCAGGGAAGGGCTAGGAAATTATCGTCTCTTGCAGGAGGTAGGGATATTCTTTGAAGCAGGATGAGTGCTTTTTTTTTTTATTTCAGAAAGGTAAAAAACCTCAAAGTTCCTAAGCACACAGGATATCCATATTAAGTATTTGAAGTCATGATTTCTGTCTGCCATCAGCTTCCTCTGAAGCTAGTTGTAGTGCACTGCAAGGACTCTGCCTTCAAAGCAGGGAGTGGAGATTTCAAGTTCCTTTGGTTTTTCTCCTTCCTTTGCCTTAATTGTTTGAAAGTATCACTGGAGGAATTGCTTTGAAAGGTAGAAACCCTCATGATGTGCTTGAATATGTATTTAACAGCTCAGTTGTGGTGTTGAAACTCCAAAACCTCATTAAAGGAGGTGTGGAGAAGCCTTAGAAATCTTAGGCCAGTCCTGGTTGGGAACAAAAGAATCCTTTTTTCTTCCCACTATGCAATTGATTTCTGCTTATACGGTACAACTGGTGTACAAAGGAGGAAGCTTCCTCTCATCATCTCTGTACTGTGAAAGAGGGAGGAGAGTGTGAACGAGTGACCTTGTGTGGCTGAGCCACCACAGCAGGTTGCTGGGTAATAAATTTCTGTGGGAGGTTCTGGAAGTAAGCTGGTGACAAGATGCAAGAGTAGCGCAAACTGACACTACTTATCACTGTGTGAGATCCACAAGGAGAAAGGAGGCTAGGAAGAAGGGGAAAGAAAGAGTAGGGAAGATGAGGGACAGAAGCACGTTAAGAAATTAGAGGCTGGCAGATGGTATTTACTGTATTTAAATATAGTGGTGTTCAGTGCCTACTTTGTGTTTCTGCAGCAACTGCCTGAGCACGTCAGTGACAAATGGCATGTGAGGTGAGGAATAGGGACCTATTTCTGCAGTATTTATTCGAACAAAAATCCTGCTTATGTGAAGCCTGAAAAATCAAAGCACATCTAGAAATATTTTTGCCTGTGCTTTTTTGGAATCTATCTGAAACTGAATATATAAAACTGAAGAGCTCTATGCATGTGGCACACCTGTATAGTGAGATTCCTGATATGTTATTAGTTTTGTTCAAATTCCTTAGGAAAAGACAAAACAAATAAGAAGATCCACACTTGAAGTGGGATGAATTTTCTCAGGTAAAGTTGGCTTTTTTGTCAAGAGAGCCTTACCATTATCATCTCTGCGTGTTTTTGGTTTTTTTTTTAGGGGATAGATTTAATGGCAGTAGGTGTTAAAAAGAGGGAAAGTCATGTGGCAGTCATTTTTTGTCTTAGTTGGATTCCTAGTTAAGCAAAAGACCTAATCCTGTCACTAATTTCCTTTCTTTTCTGTGATTGTGTTCTGCCCTGGGATATGACTGTAGATTCCACAAAAGTTTGCAAATTACAGTGTGGGATGGGTTTTTTCCCCCCAGCTATTTTTCAATTTTGCTGTGTTTTGGGGAGTGGAGGGCTTTTATTTCCAGTATAAATCTAATAGGAAGCCACAACCTTAGAAAGATACAACACTGAGTGTGTTTCACAAAGCAGCTCTTTGCAGGGGAAGTCTTCAAGGTATATGCTTCTGTATCTTCAGAGCTGCCTCACTGAGATGTGAACATCTTTCGCTTTCACTGAAAAATTAGTTTCCAGTCAGTGAAATCTGCCATTCCCTGGTTAGCATACGGCAGTTTCAGTCTCCCTCCACATCTCAGACTATTGTTTTGGTGCATAATAGCATGCATTGAGCAACAGTGTACTCCTGCTGCAGTAGTAGTCACCTTCCCTGATTAGAAATAGGCAGGTGGGCTGACAAGTCAATCATTTATCTGTATCATAAACACGCTTTTATCATATTTAGGTAACGTTATCTGAATAGAGATTGTCTATTAGCCTGGCTTGTAGCACTGTTAGATAGAATTCATTCACATTATTAATGCCTGTTCTCCAGTGTACAGCACAATGTCATCCAAGAGCTGTTAATTTTACTCATGATGACTGGAAATGTAGACCTGTGCCTGGCTGGTTTCTGTTTTCTGTCGCTAGTTGTGACCAGTAGGGGACCAAAATGGAAAAGAATTAAAATGTGTTTCGAAGACTGGCCTGATTTTGATCTGCCCTGAGGTGAATGAGCATTTTTGATGCCTTCAGGCTTGTCTTAAGCCAGGAGAGCATCTTGGATGTCTCATCCTTCCAGCAGAGGCATTCGTGTGGCACAGCTCTGCTCTGAGAGGGAGATATGTTTCACTTAACAAAGAATAACCCCTTGCATTAGACCTTTGCTTTGGTTCAGAACTTTTATGGCAGCTTTGAGAGGAAACAAATGTGTCCCTTAACTCCTTTTCAGTCTCAGACAGCTTTCATTTAGTCCCATGGTACCCCCAGCTCAAGAAGTGGGTTGCTTGAGGAGCCATTGCTTTTAGATTTTCTTTTTCCATCTCCATGGAGATAGAGCTCTCTGAGCTTCTTGGCTTCACTGACTCACCTTAGCTTCCTGTGCCCCAGACCAGAGCGATTTCACTAAATAAAGGTCTGATCCACAAGTCTTGTGGTCAGACTTAAAGTTCCAAGCAAAACAAAGACAAAGCCTACAGTACAAGCCTGTGCTTGATAATGGGATAAGCAAATAGGAAATGAAAGGCATATGATAGTCACTAGGATACTGCTGAGAAACCACTTTCCAGCTTGTAAAGAAAGCTGTGTTTTAAACAGCCGTCTTATGTGTACTTCATTACAGCCCTTTCTTTGCCCCATGCCATTAAGGTGACTGATGTATTCGACATGTTACTAATTTGTGGTTTCGCATATATTATGTACATTCACATATTTCTCGTTCTTTGTTTCAGAGATGGTGATGTTGCTGGAATGGTGGTCAGGCACCGATTGCACCCTTTACACTGACCCAGAGAGTTACCACAAGTACGGGAAGGAGAATGCCATCGTAATCCTTAATCACAACTTTGAAATTGACTTTCTCTGTGGTTGGAACTTTTGTGAGAGATTTGGGGTCTTGGGGGTGAGTTACTTGGTATTTAAAATAAATCTCCTTGGATGTGAAAAAAAAGCCCAAAATAAGTTAATTGTGTTTTTGAATTAACGGATCCTTGCTCAAATTTCACCCAGTGCTGTCCAGAATTAGAGGTGAACCTAAAGCTGTGCAGTGCAAGTCTGTGGAGACAGGATGGCTCAGGAAACCACAGAAATTTTAAAAGCAATTTAAATTGCAATTAAAGCTGATGAAGGAGATATTTTCTTAACCTGTGGAGATCATTACAGTTATTTCTCTCTGTGTGCTCTCTAAGTAACTATTGCAGTTCACTGTGCTGCAGAAGGATGAGCTATCCCGTGATTCTTTCTCAGTTAAATTACAGAATTTTGCTTTTGCTTTTTCTAGTGTAGTCTTACAAATCCCCAGATAGAGTTTGAATGATGTAGCCTGCCTCTCTCAGAACGAAAAAGCAGCCATCTTAAGTGGAAGCAATGACCATCTAAAATCTAGTAAGAGACGGGGGAGGAATGAGTTATTCATGGTTGAAATACACTGCTACATTAAGCTAGGAGTTCATGTGCATTTGTTTTCAGGGTTGCTTTTTTGTTTCCCCTGTCAGATCATGGGGATAGTTCAAGCCCCCACGTAAATCAGCCTGACTTCATTCTGTGGTGGTGACGATATTCTCTGTAAAGGATTTAGATAAGGGTTCCTCCCTCATGAGAAAGAAGACTAATGACTCATTTTGGCAGCATCCTTCTAGCTTTGATGCTGGCCACTGTCGAAAGTCCTGACCTTGGATTGTGTGAACCTCTGATTTTTTTGAGGCCTTCCTTTGGACTCTTTGCATTTTCTGGACATTTAGGCACCACTCCAGTCACTTTCAGATTACAGTAATGGCAGTCTGTTTAACAAAAACATAAAAAGGGGCCTTAAAAGTGGAGGAAAGTGAACCTGAGCATTACAGGCTCTTGATATAACCAAAATGGCTGTTGGCTTCTCAGTAACACTGCTACCATATTATCTAGGACTTGAGCACAGAGCTGGAGGATGGCATGGAACAGTAGGAGATGTAGGAAAACCTGTTCCTAGCAGGCAGATGTACGTGCAAAAAACAGTGGTGCTGTAGTATAGTCTGTCTAATTTTGTAAGCCAAATAGCCTCAGTTCTCTAAATAAAGCTGTGTTTTTGCGGGTCAGGTGCTTCTTCAGAAAGCACCAGTGTAGAAAATGGAAGGATTGTTTTTTTACAAAGTAATAGGGGCCTACAAGGTCATAAATACCTTGTTTTACATTATTGCTGTGTGGTTGGATTGAATCTCACTAGCTGCAAGTTTTTTTAATAGTTTTCCAAGTTAATAAGGATTCTGTTTCAGTTTTTTATGTTGTTACCTACGCATAAGGAAACCACAACATAGAAACAACTGTTGAAATTACTGTGCTGCAGTAACTGAAAATATTTTTTCCTTTTTTTGGCCGCTTGCATTTATTACTCAGCTTGCATTTATGCTAATCTTAAGATTATTTTAGGAACTGATATACAGTGGTATTTTTTTGCCTTTTTTAAAAAAAAAACAAAACAAACAACCAAAAAACCAAAAACAACCAACCAACCAACCCCAAAACCAACACAAAACTATTTCAGTCCTGAGTAATGTACTGTGGTTTTACTTCCCAGAAACTGTTCCTGGAAGAAATAGTTTCCATGTGCTTTCATTTGCATAGATGTCTTTACTCAACAAAGCAGTGCTTTTCCCTCTTGGGGCAACCAGCCCAAGTTCATCCTAAGCCATGTTAAAAAAGTCATAAAGAATGGAAAATGCCAAACAGTTATTTTCGTGATTGGATTGTCTGTATTGGTATACTGGTACATGTGTTGGGCCAGTGCAAGGGTAGGTGATTGTGCAGTGATGGGGAGTGTAGGTTGGTTTGACTTGTGCTGCCTTACATGAGTTTCCACTGTGCAAAGTTTCAGGGCATGGTGTGGCAGCACAGTTAGGAATGGAAGAACCATTATGTTGAGGGCTGATGTTTAGGCCAAGAGTTACAGGAAAGAGGCAGATGTACAGAGGGCTTTCTAAGGTGTCACAGCTTCCAGTGTTTTGTAGCTCAGGGACTTTGTGAGCCAATGGGTGTTTATATTTAATGATGTTTAATTGTATACTCCATGAAGTTTCTATGCAAACTTTGGGTATCAGCCAACTCCTTACTCGGCTGATCTCATGTCCGCTGCTGCTGAAAAGGAAATCTTGCACATGCAGTCTCCTGCATCTGTTATGATGCTTGTCTGCCCTGTTTTGCAATATTTTGGATACGCTTTCTGTCTCTTTTCTGCCTTAACTAATCCAGTGAAGAAAGGAGAGATGACCTGGGGAGGGGGAAGAGGGAGAAGGTGAAAACAGCTTAGAGCCGAAGGAGTTGGAACTGGCTGTGCTTGGCTGCAGCAGGCAGACAGAATGGCTTTGTTGTGACATCCAGCTGTGCCTTGCAGCTCTGGCAGACAACAGTAAAGCTGTTAAGAGTGTCACAAGCGTGTATTCAAACTCTCAGTATTTTACAGCTTGAACATTTCTTTAATGAAGCCATTAAATGTTGTGATTTTTTGCTTAGTTGTCATGGTTTAATTATCCAGGCAGCTAAACACCACACACCCCCTTGCTTACTCCCTGCCCACCGTGGGATGGGGAGAGAATTGGGAGTGGGGGCGGGGGTGGAATGCTGGGGTTGAGGTAGAGTTTAATAGGACAGAAAAGGAAGGGACAAAAATAAAGATAATGATGATGGTGATAAAAGAATCAGTGTTTATAAAACAAATGATCCAGAATGGAGTTGTTCACCACAGTCCAGTTCCTGAGCATCAGCCCCCAGCCATCTTTCCCCCTAGTTCATGTACTAATAGCATCAAATGGTGTGGAATATCCCTTTAGCTGGTTTGAGTTAGCTGTCCTGCTGTGTGCCTTCTCAGCTCCTTGTGTCCCCTGGTCTACTGTCTGGCAGGGTGGTGAGAAGCAAAAGAGTCCTTGATGTAGTGTAAACACTGCTTAGCAACAGCTAAAACATCCATGTGTTATCAACATTATTCTCATCCTAAACTCAAAACACAGCTGCTAGGAAGAAAATTGGCTCTAGTCCAGCTGAAATCCAGACATTGTTTTTGTTTATTTGAGAACAATATTAAGTGTCCTTAAACCTGTCTTGCCCCTTTGGTTCCTAAAAAAAAAAGTCTTTCCCTTTTAAAAACTGCTCTTCCTGGTCTTAGTTGAGACATTCAGTCTGTGCATTTGTCTGCTCCTTCTTTTGTCTCTCTTCTCCTAGACTGGCTTTTTCCTTATAGCCAAAATGCAATAATCCCTACAGGTTTATAAAGCTCGTAACAGTGTGGTTTTGATTTATCAGTGTTGGTTTAGGAGGTTTTTTTTTTTCTGTTTTTGGGAGATGGCGTTGGAGTGGAATAGTCTCTTGCTTGTTTTTAGGTTCGTGAACCTGAGTGTTCTTCTAAGGACTCAGATCTTGCACTTGTATGGCATGAGGTTCTCTGCTTTCATGAAGGTTTTTTACTGGCTCTGGAAGAAAATTTAGCAAAAAGAACCAAATAAAGTGCTTAGAATTTGAGAAGTATGTGTGGAGAAGAGGGAAGAAAAAGAATGACAATTCTAACATTTATTTTACTTTTAGGTTTTTTTCTTTAGTATGATACTTCTGGAGCACCCATTGAAAAGTCAAGGAAGCACTGGGTTGACAGCATTGAGTAAGCCAGAGATCTGTTCATTTGTAGTGGAGAAGGAGGAAATCACATGAGGAAGCAGTGCTATGCTCACTTTTACTCTTGCAAGTTACTGTAGCTGCTGAGAATCTTGCTAGCTGTAGTTGGATTCTGTACATCTGGAGTTACGGATGTGTAACTGTGCAGCATCAAAACTTACACAATTTTTTTGGTTGTTGTTGGAAAATAGAAGAAGGAAGCAAACTTCACAAAAGTCATCAAGGATTTCAGGAAAACCTGCATTCAGCCCAGACTATCAGTCACTTGCATCTGTATTCCACTTGTGGGGTTTCTATGAAGAGTTCTTCCTGCTTTGTTTTCAGTCCTTGACACCGATCAGCCACACGTACCTACCTCCTTGTGCTGCCAGACCTTAGTGTTGTGTGTGGGCAGGAGGATGTATAGGGGTCCTTGATGTCAACTCAACATCGTGCTGCCATGGGCAGCATGGATGTCCCTGGGGACGGCTGAATCTTGCCTCCTTCTGGCACAGAGGATGTGTGGATTGTGTTGTGGATGCTCTGCTTTTCCACCCCATGCTGGTGGAATGGCTGGGTGGGATGCTGACTCTGGTGTCTGTGTTGTTCTGTTGTGTAAATAGAAATGTGGTCTTGGTGACAGGTCCCTGTTCTCTGCTGTGTCCTTCCCTTTTCCTGTTTGTGACGTTGCAGTCCTAGGATTTACCTTGTTAGTGGGGACAGCCTAGCCACTGTGTCCCCATCCAAATGCATTAGTAGCATTTAGTTTCTCTGAGGTGTGTTGCTAACTATCCTCTTGAAAAAAGAGCCCCTGGACACCAGAACTTAAAATCAGTATATGGGCAAGTTCTGAGGAGGGAGATGTTATTCAAGATTCTTACCAAAAGCACTTTAATATGCTCCCTGCCTGGATTCACTGCTTTGTTGTTTGGTCTGATGAAGCAGCAATAAAATAGCTTTTCTAGTAATTTTAATAACCATTTGTCTGAGATGAAGACATTAATATTGGCAAAAATTGCCTGTGCTTTAAAACTAAACCTGCTGGTTTTAACCTTAACTACCTGTTCCATATGTAAGGAACCTTAATTTTATTTGAGAGTTGCTTATGTTGAAGCTTGCTGTTTGAAAAGCTGAGTGTGGCCTTAAATGTAGGTGTGAGAAGATACTTTTTTATATTGTTGTATGAGACTAATAGGTATGTGGGCACAGTAGTTTGTTTGTGCATTTAAATATATTAATAGACTTTTAAACTAGATTGGAAGTGGTAAAGGGACAAAATCAGGCTTGCTAGAGATAAGCCTGGGGGTGGCATGCCGATGTTCAAGGGGTGGTGTGCTGGCGAGGTTCTTTGGTGTGATGTCTCTATGGAGGTGGAGGACAGATGTCCAAGCAGCAGCAAAAGCAGGAGGATTGTTGATGCATTAGAAACCATGTAAGTACCTGATAATGGTCACATAGGAGTTGAGACTTCTCCCTAAAAAATGGTGCCAGGATCAAGAGCGCAACTGAAGTGCGTTGGCACCAACGCACGTGGCGTAGGCTGTAAACAGGAGCCTGAGTTGGAAGCCATTGTGCAGCTCGAAAACAATGATATCATTGCAGTCACAAAAACACAGTGGGGTGACTTGCACAACTGGAATGCTGCAGTGGATGGCTATAAGCTCTTCAGAAGAAATAGGCAAGGAAGGAGAGATGGTGGGATAGCCCTGTATGTTAGGGAGTGTTTTGATTGTCTGGAACTGGACAATGGTGATGAAAGGTCAAGTGTTTATGGGTAAGAATCAGGGGGTAAGCAAGCAAGGCAGGTATCTTGGTGGGAGTCTCTTACTGACCACTCACCTCATGATGAAGAGGCAGAAGAAATATTCTGTAAGCAGCTGGGAGAAGTCTCGCAATCAGTAGCCCTTGTTCTTTTGGGGGACTACAACTTACCAAATGTATGTTGGAAATACATCACAGTGGAGAGGAAGCAGTTTTGGAGGTTCCTGGTGTGTGTGCAAGATAACCTCCTGATACAGCTGGTGAAAGAGCCGCCTGGGGAAGGTGTCCCGTTGGACGAACTGCTGTGGTGTGGACACGTGCACTCTTCTGGGTAAACAAACCGGCTGGATGACCAGGCGCAGAGAGTGGTGGTGAGTAGAATTACATCCACTTGACAGCACATCACAAGTGGTATTCCCCAGGATTCAGTTTCAAGGCCAGTCCTGCTTAGTATTTGTATCAATGATCTGGACCAGGAAATCAAGGGCACCCTCAGTCAGTTTGCAGATGACACTGTGCTTGGTGGAGTGTTGATCTGCTGGAGGGTAGGAAGGCTCTGCAGAGGGATCTGGACAGGCTGGATCGATGGGCAGAAGCCAATTGTATGAGGTTCAACAAGGTCAAGTGCCAGGTCCTGCACTTGGGTCACAACAATCCCATGCAGTGCCATAGGCAGAGTGGCTGGAAGGCTGCGCAGTGGTAGAAGACCTGAGGGTGCTGGTCAACAGCCACTGACCATAATCCAGCATATGCTCAGGTGGCCAAGAAGGCCAATGGCATCCTGGCCTGTATCAGCAATAGTGTGGCCAGCAGGGCCAAGGCAGTGATTGTCCCTCTGTACTTGGCATTGGTGAGGTCACACCTTGAGTGCTGTGTCTAGCTCTGTGCCCCTCACTACAAGAAGGACGCTGAGGTGCTGGAGTGTGTTCAGAGAAGGGCAATGGAGCTTGTGAAGGGTCTGGAGCACAAGTCCATTGAGGAGTAGCTGAGGGAGCTGGGGTTGTTTAGCCTAGAGTAAAGGGGACACAGTGGGTATGTTACTGCTCTCTACAACTGCCTGAAAGGAGGGTGTAGCCAGGTGGGAGTTTGTCTTTGCTCCCAAGTAGTAAGTGATAGGATGAGAGGAAACGGTCTCAAGTTGCACCAGGAGAGGTTTAGATTGGATATTAGGAAAAATTTCTGCACTGAAAGTTTTATCAAGCATTGGAACAGGATGCCTAGGGAGGTGTTTGAGGCACCATCCCTGGAGGTCTTTAAAAGACGTTCACAGATGTAGCACGTGCGACATGGATTAGTGGTGGACTTGGCAGTGCTAGGTTAATGGTTGGACTCGATAATCACAAGGGTCTTCAACTGAAATGGTTCTATGATTCTACAACATGTAACTCTTCTGGTAGGCAGATGAAAGTACAATATTATTTGTATTTAACACAGCATGTTAGCAGGTGCTTGGGCACAGATCTTCCAAAATATTGCTGTGTTACCCTTCCAACATGGAGAAGTTTTATTCAATATGAAGCATGAGGAATTAGGAGCGTAACTAAATTTCTGGAATGATGGCTTTGAGGGACTAAAGAAACATGCCTTGCCATCATGATGTCCCAGAGAATATAATATGAAGGAGTGATACATTTCAAAAGTAGAGCGGTCAGAGTCATTGAAAGTATGTCAGTGCTGAAGGCAGCCTGCAGAGCAAATAACTTACGAGGCAGATTGCTGCTGCTAATAGTTTGCAGCTACAATTAACTTGTTTTAAAACTGGGGAACAAATTTTGTTAGACACTTTCAGCTTGCACGTTGATTTCATGCTGTTTGTTGTGTTCTTTAAACAAGAGGTGTTGAATAACTGAGGCTAGACATGTAGAATCAAGATTTTCTTTCTTCGAGAGCATAATTGGGCAAATGCACTAAAGCAAGCTTGTAAAAATACTTATTTTAAGGTGATGTTGGTGCAGTCATTCATGAAAAGAGAACTTCATTTGAATTTGAACAAACTTGGACAAAATTAATTAACCTGGATTAAAATGTTAGTATTGTAGATAAGTTGTCCCTGTCCAGTGGTAATTTCATTAAACATCTGGTGGAATTACACAGTTCTGAGCACTGAAAATGTTTGACTTCCATCAAGAAGGCAGCTTACGTGGAATAAGTCAGCACTTTTTAATGATTATTTTTCTGTTGAACAAGCTGAATTTGAAGGTTAGAGGTAGCTATCACATATTTATCAAAGCACTGTAATAAAGGAAGAGTTAGTGGCTGAAGCCAACTAGAGTTTTGTTTTACCCCCAGGTATTTTCACAGGAGCTGTGCATGGGTGGACGACTGAAACAGAACAGCTCTAGTTATAGCTGTAGTTATTGTAAGAGGGATCACAGAATCACAGAACATGCAGAGTTGGAAGGGACCCGCAAGGATCATCGAGTGCAACTCCTGGCCCTGCACAGCACCATCCCCAAGAATCCCACCAGGTGCCCGAGGGTGTTGTCCAAGTGCTTCTTGAGCTCTGTCAGGCTGATGCTGTGACCACTGCCCTGGGGAGCCTGATCCAGTGCCCAACCACCCTCTGGGTGAAGAACCTTTTCCTAATATCCAACCTAAACCTCCCTGACACAACCTCAGGCCATTCCCTTGGGTCTTGTCACTGGTCACCAGAGAGAAGAGATCAGTGTCTGCCTCTCTTCTTCCCCTCATGAGGAAGGTGTAACTGCAGTGAGGTCTCCCCTCAGTCTCCTCTTCTCCAGGATGAACAGACCAAGTGACCTCAGCCCCTCCTTATATGGCTTCCCCTCAAGGCTCTTCACCATCCTTGAGCTCCTCCTTTGGACACTCTCTAATAGTTTAATGTCTTATATTTTGGCACCCAAAACTGCCCCCAGCACTCAAGGTGAGGCTGCCCCAGTGCAGAGCAGAGGGGGACAATCCCCTCCCTTGCCCGGCTGGCGATGCTGTGCCTGATACCCCCCAGGACAGGGTTGGCCCTCCTGGCTGCCAGGGCACTGCTGACTGGTGTTCAACTTGTCATGGACCAGGACCCCCAGGTCCCTTTCCACAGCACTGCTTTCCAGCCTCCCATTCCCCAGTCTGTATGGCAGCTTCTGAGGGGAGGCCTAATGTATTCCTCCCTCACAGGAACAGTCTTGCCAGCATAATGCACTGAGGAGTTTCCTTTCTCTACTTAGTTCTGTCATTTGCCTTCCTTTTACTCCTAGAACAGATGGGTGCATAAAATAGTGTGAGGTGATTTAGTTTATTTTTATGTGCATCTATGGAGTCATACTCACACATGTCTAAAAGACTGCTTTTAAATTTTAAAAATGCATTGGCACAGTAAAAGAATAAGAACGTGCCCCAGGGAAGAGTTCAGACATCTGTTCTGCTTTCGTGGTTATACCTGGGCTATGGAACACCTTAGCTCACAGTATTGTTTCTTGGTTTCACTGAGCAGGGTGCGGGAAAGCAGTGGCAAGTTCTCTCCTGCCTCTTGTGTAACTCATGCTCTTCTTAAAATATGTAAAGCATTAGAAAATAGGTATGGTGAAATAGTCATTTTAGCTAGCTTTTTGGACTATGATTCCTGCATTTTAAAGTCTGCAGGAGGACTATTACATTGTCTGTTCTGACACTGGGTTCTGGAGGCCTTGTGCACTCTATGCAGAGTACACTTGGATTAGTTTATGGTAGTTCTTATGATACTGAACATTTACTGTAAATTAGCTTTAGGAACATGTTGAGATTTCTTCTCTTTTGTGGGGGGAGTGGTGGTGACAGGGCTGCTGTTGGCCTCATTGTGCAGGAAAGTGGTAAAAGGAGAGCCTGTTTGTACCCAGTTTGGGGAGCTGGAAGAGGAGGCTGGGCTCAGTGTTGCTGCTGTCATGTAACGGGGATTAATGTACAACATGGCTTGAAACTGAAATTACTATGGCTGCTTCTCAGGGAAGCAGTGGGTTTCAAGTCCTGATCTGAGCCTGTCACTGAAATTATGAAATTCTCAAATGCTTAAGAGGGAGCACTTCTATTACAAAGCATTAAATCATTTGATAGAGATGGTTCCTGCATTCTTAGAAATGAAACTGCCTGTTATCCTCTGTTCTGCTTCTGTGTAACAGTTGCTGGTGAAGCTATGTGATGTGCACTTACCTTCCAGTCTTATGAGCTTTTAGATAGCTTAATTATTTAAGGTATTTTACTTCTCAAGGAAGGAGAGCAGATGAAAAAAATGAGCTGAGATAAAGAACTAGGTCAAGTCTCTTCCTGTAGCAGCCAAATGAAGAAGAGTGACTGAAAAAATAAAAGTAAATCTTTTCTGTTGATGGTAACTTCTACTAATAAGTAATCTCTAGTGAAATGCCATGTCCTGAAATCCATCTGCAGAGCATTTTGATGGGCTAGCTTATAAAAATATCATGGTCAGAAACTGGACTGTAATTACTCCCATCATTCTTCTAAGGAAATGTCACTGTTTCTTAGGAAATGCCGAAGCAACAATTTCTGTATGAACACAACACACACACGTATTGTTTTGTTCATTAAATAACCAAGCGAAATGTGAGACAGCTCACCAGGGTAAGCTGGCTTGGAAGACAGGAAAGGAGCACATGGGGTCAATTCTCCTGCCTTAGGAGATGTTAGTCTGAGATGATCACAAAGTTAAATTCTGGAATAGGATTAATTTACTGAACATGTTGAATGCTTGATAAATCAGAGACTTCTTGTGGAATGTCTGGACCGGTCACCTCAGTGCCTGTCACACTTGTGAGATGGGAAGAGTGCTTTTTTGTTTTTTCCTACTCCAGAAGCATGTTTGAAGAGAAATTTGCTACTGTAAGTATTTCTGCCGTTTCATAAACAAAACTAAACACAAATTAAGTATTCTTATTGCTGGTGTTGTTTCCAGTGTTTAAGATTTCTTCTGTTGGTAAACCATGCATGCATAACACCAGTATGTTGTGCTGCAATGGCTCTGTGACTCTGCTTCTTTTTTTTTTTTTCTTCTTTTTTTTTCCTTCTGTGCACCAGCTTTGGGGAGAAATATAGTTTCAAGGTATCTTAAAGGAACTTGAGCTGCCACTGCCAGGATCTGATTGGATTAAGAATTTTGATATGGCTTGGGTCGTTTACGTGGATTTCTCCATGTTTAAAGGAATTTGGCTTCTCTTTTGGGTTTCAGTGTTTGGGTAGGATAGAGCAACACACACTCACATGTATTTAATTCTAGAAGTCTTCTGTGCTGATACCTGAGATTAGATTTGACTGTTCTGTCATACGAGAGCAACTTATTTTTCTTTGTTTTGCTTTTACACTGGTGTTAAAAATAGGTCTGGTCAATATGAATCGATATGTTGGTGTCTAACTGTGCAAGTGTCATACCCACAGTGACCTCTTTTAAGTGGTGTAACTCTTGTTTTACTTGCTTTGATTCTGTCTTGCAGAGTTCCAAAGTGCTTGCAAAGAAGGAGCTCTCCTACATGCCTATCATTGGCTGGATGTGGTATTTCCTAGAGATAGTCTTCTGCAAGCGCAAGTGGGAGGAAGATCGGAAAACAGTTGTACAGAAGTTGCTGAATCTCCGGGACTACCCTGAAAACTTCTGGGTGAGTGATGACTAACAAATGCAGTGTGAGATGCTGTAGTGCTTGGCAGGAATGAGGGGCCCAGGCAATATGCAATGCTTACCAGGTTGTTCCTGAGACTTTTGATTCATTAACTTCCTTGGGAGTATCAGGAGAATACTCTCAACTGAATTCTCTCTGGAATTTCCCGTGTACTGCATAGTCTGTTTCCTTCTCTGTAGTATGGAGCCATACAGATATTACTGCAAAAATACCTGCACTCAGTAAATTTTGTGGTCCTCTAAATACAGGAGCTGGATAGGGGTAGATGCAGGGTTTCATGACTGTGTAACAGATGCATGTGACAATGTTGCATTGAAGCACATCAGCTATATTCTTTACCTAAGCTTCCCTTTCACCTTAGATTGCAGAGTCCATACTAGTGTTTGCTCCTTCCCTCTGATTCTTCCATTCTTGTGAAGGTGTTTGGTCAGACACGGCCCAGTAGAAGTGGAAGCCATCTGGTCAGAGAAGTGGCCCATTGGAGCCATCAGCTGTGTTCCAGGGGGAGGATTGGTGTCACTTTTCAGTAACAAGAAAGTCTTACTTTTTGCATCACCGTAATTTTTTAGTATTGCCAGTCATTTCCTTATCTGAGAATGAAAAGCCTTTGAATTTTTTCTCTTCTCAGAAATCATAAAAGTTGTAGTTCGTCTGAGCTAGTGATGGCAAGAGTGCGATGCGCTTAGAGAAATGGTATCTTAAGCAGCCTCCCCAGGGCCTGCAGAAACTATTGCTGTTTCCTCGTGAAGATGTATGTGCTGTATTTCTCATGCTCTGAAACAAACTCCTTTTTTTGTCATTGATTTAAATGAGTGCTAAGCAATCAAAACTAATCTCTGTGCTTCAATGTTTAAGTGACTTCCAGGCAGGATGTTTTCTAGCACAGGGGTGATTCTGGGGTTTTAGTTTCAGTTTCTCTCCAGAGATTTGGCTGTTCTCTGTGACTTTTCTATACACGTAGGCAGTTCAACTCTAATCAGTGAGCACAAGCCACCGCCATCCTGTAGATACTCCTGCAGAGGGATTGCTAAAAAAGAGCTATACCTGTGTAAGGGAGATAATTGTTGATGTACACCTAGGGTTATTGCAGTGTGGGGTTTTAATACGCTTTTTTATGATGACATAATGTCAAAAGGCACAACAATAGCACCTTGGAAGGTAGATAGGCAAAGCATGCTAAGTGAACTAGAGATATTTTCTCATCAGTTTTTCTATGTCTCATCAATCTGAATAACATTATGCTTGAGATACACGAGTAAAAGCACTCTCGGATGAGCCAGAACTGAAGCTGGCTGCTTGGCTAGTTTCTTCAGTCTCTCCATCTTTTTTGGCTACGTTTTTGCTGTGGGTTTTGAGGACTTTGTGTGATTTGGCAGTGCTCTCTGATGTGTTAGTTTGCATTCATGCTTGGCAGAAAGCAGATGAGCAAGTGGTGAATCTCCAAAGATGTGTGTGCTCTCCCCTGCCTGCCAGTGGCAAGATTGTAATTATTCATGTCTGAGCACTTTCACTGTATAGTTCATAAGAGCATGAGGCTTTCAGTTGTCCTGCATGTGCTGCCTTACATCTGTTATCAGCTCTCTCATTGGCATCAAAGTTACTGCCGGAGGTTGTCTATGGACCTCGTGTGCTATAGGGAAAGCAGGCTGGTTGGAGTGAGGGCAAACAAGCTGGGCACTGAAGCATTTCCTAGAAATGTGTGTGGTTTAGACACTTAGCAAGTTTTAGATGTCATGATACTTGAACACTTCACCATCAGAGAGAGATTTGCAACATGAGTATGATTTGAGTATTTTCTAACAGCTCATTAGAGATGGAGTAACTCATTTAGAGAAATCAAGTCATTCTGATGGCAAGTAGCAGAGCAGATGTTAAAGCCGAAAGGCTGAAGTTCAAACCAGATGGCAAGTTGGATGAGTGTTTGGATTTGGGGTTTTGGGGGGTTTTTTTGGTTGGTTGGGGTTTTTCACCTCAGTCAAGTAAATTACCTAAATGTATATATGGCTACACCTGCCCCTGCTAGCAGTGTATATTTGGGTTGTGCTGCTGGGAATTAGAGAGACCTCTGCTCAGTCAGCAGAAGACCTGAGCTCCTGTCTAACTGTAGTTCTGTCTTGGTTTTAGTTCCTGATTCATTGCGAGGGCACAAGGTTCACAGAACAGAAGCACCAGATCAGCATGCAGGTAGCCAAAGCCAAAGGTCTGCCCAAGCTCAAGTACCACCTCCTGCCACGAACGAAAGGATTTGCTGTCACCGTGCAGTGTTTGAGAAATGTAGGTAAGGAAAGTCACAGGGGACAATGCTAAATGGTTATTTCCTCTAACTGCTGTCAGTTTGCCATGCTTTTCTTTTCCCTGTAGTGTGTGTCCTAGCAGAAAAATCCTGGGATGCTTTCAGAAAGTTTTTTCACTAGCTTCTGGTTTTATTAACAAAGTCCTGGATCAGTTTGTGGGGGGTGTTTTGGTTGGGGTTGTTTTGTTTTGTTTTGTTTGGCAGGGGGGAGGTTGAGTTTTTTGGTTTTAATTTAATTTTGTTTTGTTTTGTTAACTGTGACTCTGTCTTGGGGAATCTCAGTTGCATATTTTGTACCTATTGGTGCATATTTTGTTGCATATTTTGTGCCTATTGCCAAAGGATAGTACTTCTTAGTATTTGCTAAGCAATTCTATTCTAAATGAAGCAAATGCACCAGTAGAGAATCTGAGGCAGTGTGTCTTAAAATATTTTCTTGTGGTAAATTACTACCTCAAACAATGAAATTTTTAAATCAAAAAATATTCTACTTTAAATTTCTGTATAGATTTGCTCTTTAGAGTTTCTTAGTGGAGCTGAGGAAGGGGAGTAGACCTTGACTGAAAATACATGTAGGTGAAATTTACAAACAGTTTCTACATTACAGAGCATGAGTAAGTTTTTCTTCGTTAATATTGTTTTGAGCTCCCCATTTATTTGCGGTTACTTGCACTTGCCAGCTTTAAAGTGACATCAGTAAGAATATTGCATGTGTTGCCTTTGAAGTGATATTCTTTGGCTTATACTACCTATCAAAGTCTTCTGCTGTGTACTTCACGGGCAAAGGAAAGAGAGTGCTAAGTAGCCATAGTGTTACGGTGTCTTTGGGGTCTGGTAGATTTGTGTGTTAGACGGCTGATATGTAAGAAAGACAAAAGTGATTTAGAAGAAAATGTTCCAGCTTGACTGAAGTTAATGTCAAAACTTCTTTTGTCTTTGAAGACATGTTTTCATGTGGCATATCTGGGATAGCTGCTATAAGAAAAGCTTCCCAGTCAGCTGGCTTGCTATCTCTTGTATTTCTTCTACATACCCTCTGGCAAGCCAGGTTGATCATACCACTGCTGTAGCTTCCCAGGCACCCACAACCTTTCACCCCCAAGATGGATAGCATAGCTTGGATTCTTTCTGATCCATGAAGAAGTGGTAAGTTATGTGAAGCATCCAGCAACCGCCTTAAGAGCACAGTTTAGCCTTGCCTTTTGAATAAGGGTGACTGTTCTGCTGAGGGCAGGGGATAGTGGACTTGAGGCACAGAAGAAGGGATGAGTGAAAACTCAGTGGCCTCTAGTGCTCTGAGCTGGGAATCAGAAACAGGTTATTTTGGTGGTGATTTTGTTCTTTTCATTGCTTCATGTAATGCTAGCAAAATATGGTGTGATTGTGGACAAGTAGCTGATTTGTGGGAAAACATTTCAAAAGGAAACAATTTTAGGGAACCCAAGTGACATTTATAAAAAGTTTTGGGTATTCATGCAACACACTCCTGTAACGCTTACTAGTACCCTAAATATTTGAAATACCTTCAGAAAAAAGAAGACTGAGGTTGCTAGATTACTTATTTATTTAGGGGAGTATCTGTCACTACCTCAGTCCAGAAGCTGTGACTTGCTAGATCGAGCAATGTAAGGCCAGTAAGAAGGCAGTGTTTCCCTGTGAGGGTTCAAGGAGAGCAGAGTCGTAATTTCTCATATACAGTTTCAGCAAAAACTGTTGAGCTTAAAAATCCAAGCAACAAACCTCTCAGAGTTTGATGACTCCAGATTGGTGTTGCAGGTTCTTCTAAGTTTGTTGCTTTACTTGCCTTGTTACTTTTTGCAATTAGAAGGAGATAAAAGGGTTGCTGCCTGGGTTACTGTATGTTTCTCTCCGATAGAGACAAGGGGTACAAGAGAAGAGCATCTGAAAACAATGTCCTATTTTTTAGAACTCCTTGTAACATTATTATGTACATATAATAAGGAAGTCCATGCATGTTTTTTGAATAAAGAATGTGATGGGAGTCTCTTTTGACAGTCCATGATCTGGAAATATAAGTTCTGTCTAGAAATTAGGTCATATCACTGTGCATCTCTAGAAGTGAAAGACTGGTGCTGAGCTGCCTGAGCCCATTTTGGGCTCTGCCATTTAGGCTGATGCACCTTCTGTTCTGCCACAAGGGTGGTGGGCCTGGCTGGAGTGCATTGCTAAGGGATGTAGCTGCAGCACAACGTAGCAGTGAAGCCGAGTCACAGGGTTGGGACCGGTTCACAGCTGGGTGTGACAGAGTTTCTGTTCCATTTTTTTTCCTCCTTTCTGACAAGGATATGATTTAGCTTGTCAGAGGCTTTAGTGCTATAGGGTGGGTAGATGCTGGTTTCTCTGGCTGTAGATGTCATTCACCCATGGTAGCAGGTTGGTCCTCTTCAAAACTTTGTATCAGCTCTTAATGGTACCTGCTGCAGTCGCTCTGGAAGGAATTCTGAAGTAGTTCTGCAGTACTTGGAAATAGACATTGGTGACATCAGTCTAGCAAGCCCATCTGTTTTTAAAAACTTAGTTTCAGAAGGAGTTTATTTAATGAGCATATATTGGAAGCTGCCTCCATACCAGTGATGCCATATCTGTCAGCATAAGCAGATGTATTTGGATAAAAATACCTTGCACGCAAAATAACAAGTAAAAAACCTTCCTTTCTAACTAATTTCTTTCGTAAGTGATAATGGAATTCTTTTTTCCTCTAAGACTTGCTTTCACAAGTTTAGATCTCCATACATAATTTGATTATTAAAGAAATGCTTTTAATATTTTCTGAACTTGTTCTGATATTTTTGTCGGTGACCCTTCCTACCAGTGTTTTTTTTACAGATGCAGTCCCCAGGAACTGAATTTCTAGAAGCTGTTCACTTAATAAATTGCTGTTTGCTACCTGTACTGTTCATGGAAGCAAATGAAAATACAAATCTGTTTCTAAAACATTCATCCATTACTTACAGTAAAAGTAGATGTCATCAATACTGCAAAAGATGTATTTAACTGTTACTTTTATTGCAGGCGGTATATCAGACAGTTCCTTTCAGCTGTTTTTATTTAGTTAAGACTTGTACTTTAAAATGTACTTCACAATGGATTGTAGATAAGCTCCAGTTTTGTTGTGTAACTTTTCCATCAGTTGTGCATGCTGGGAACTGCTGTCCTACAGGGAATGCATGAGAATAAATTCCAGGGTGCTATTCTCATGGAGTTCAGTATGACAGTGTTTGGGGGTATTGCAATGACTTTTTTTTCCCATGAGCTGTACATTAGTCCTGGATTTTTTTTTTTTGAGGTGGGTTTCTATTCATTGTCCAGAGCAAGGAACCAAGTTTGAGAGGATGAGTGCTTTTTGTTCAAGCTGGCCAGATTAATGAAATGTTAAACCAAAGGATTGTGTCAAGGTGGTGTCACATCAGCAGTACAGTGAATGTCACTGTACCTTTCCCTCCCTTTTCCGGTTTTCAGATCATTTTGTGCTAGTATGAAGACGCATGTAGCCATACTCATTGCCTGTAGGTTGATTGGTCAGTGAATCATCCTGGCATAATCCACCATGGCCACAAAATAATGCGTGAAATTCAAGAGGACAGTCAAAGTAAGAAAAATCCTCTCTAGATATGTAATCCGAAGATTTTTTCAGGTTGATGTTAAGAAATTAAATCATAAATTCTTAAGTACTTAGCTCTCTGTCAGAATGCTGTAGAAGGAACCAAAAGTTAATGATATGGAAAACAGCTGGGCAGAGATTAGAAAACAAAACAAAAAAAACCTAATTGGTTTTTTGACAGAAAGAAAAGACTTTCAAATATTTGTGTTTGGTTTTTAATGAAAAAGGTTTTGATATAACTCCTTTAAAAAAATTTTTCACAATTGAAGCAAAACTTCTCAAATTCTGCCTATATTAGCCTGAGAGTGAGACAGTTGCAATGTTTTCAAGATACTATGGAGTTCTTTTTTTACTTGTTTTAGAATGTGAATTTTCTGGTTTCTTCAGCTTTTGGATGAGAAAGTCATGAGATGTCCAGTCCTAATTATGCAATTACAAAATCCATGTTTGATGATAACCAGTTCCAGTGTGTCACACAACATGCTAGTGCTGCTTTGACTGTGGATGCTTTTTGGGAAATTTTAATTTCATGCAGTCTTTTTCTTGGATGCTTTCATTGTTGATCTTTTCCTGCACTCTCAGAATGAGAAAGCTAAAATCTTTAGTTATCTTCAGTTATTTCTGGATAACAGAGGTCTGTTTACTCCTGCACATTGCTATCATTATCTTGCGTTTGGCACTGCTTTGCACCAAAAGATTTCAGTGTATTATTAAAAGAGACTATTGAATATCAAACTACAGACCAGCTGGAAACTGGAATAGCGGGGTTTTTTTCCCTGAAGTAAAGGAAAACTCTGTGTAACATTGTCAGCGCATAAAGATATTCCTGTCCATCTCCACAGAAGTTTTTTTCAGAACAGGAGAACTATCTTCCAATGTGTCTCAACAAAAACCCAATTCATATAAAAACTCAAATGTACATGCCTTGTAAGAGGTGGAGGAAAAAGTGTTGTAAATATCATACTTTGCTTTATTGCATCCCTATTGTTGTTAGAATAATCTCATGCTATTAAAGAATAAACTAAGAAGCTTACACTGTATAAACCAAACTGAGCTCTTGTTTTCCTTCAATTACATTGGATTAGTAAATTAGAGTAGATTAGGAAAATCCTTCTACACTAAGAAGCTTAAAAATGGAGGCAGATAATTTATTTTTAAAAAAATTAATTTCATACTTGCATTGTACAGGGAGAGTAGTGTGCTTGAAGTAGATTTTGGCTGGCTTTTAGTTTTGAGTTTGGGCTAAGAACCCAGCTGTAGCAGGACAAGAATGGAGTTGTTAGTGAGGGGCAGAGTCTTTTGCAGTGGCAGAGGTTTGGCCTTTGTTTTCAGGATTTCCTTTCACCACTGAAGCCAGGCTGTTCTGCACTGTGAATTCTGTTTTGCAGTAACAAATGATGTGGTGAGCTTCTGGGAGCTGAATGCTGAGACCAAACCATATTTATCTCTCATAGCTAGAGAGGTTTCAAAACCAAGAGCAAATCTGTCCTGTATAATAAAAGTCTTTCTTAGGTGGGTCAAGAGCTCTCACACTAAAGGTTCACCACATGCATTTTTATTCCTTATTGCAAAACTCTAGAGCAGAAAACGTAAAATACAACAGGCTACACATGAAAGTGCTTCTTAGTCACTTGTGTGACAAAAAATAGAAAATTCTTTTGCTATCTTTGATCTTAGAGTTCATACCATGATGCACAACTGACTTCAGTGTCAGGAAAATTAATTGTTCTTCGGTAATTTTGTGACATCAGGAAAATAGTCTATCTAAGGATGTGTTCAAATAAACTTTTTTGCAACACTTCATGTGGTTTTAAACAGTGAATGCTTTTTCTGTAGAAACTGCTTGTTACTGCTCTTTTAGTTTATCTGCCCTCAGCCTTTGCAAATGGTTTTACTGTTCCTGCTCAGTCCTGAACTGCACAAACAGTTTTCTCAATGCTGGAAGTTTGGCTGCGGTTCCATTCAGCAGAACCTTTATGTTCTATTCCTCACATCTGCATGTCTTCATAGCAGCAGCCAGCTCACGCAAGATGTGGTGTGTCGCTCTCTCTCTGCCTTTGCCCCAGAGGAAGTGCCTGAGTTACCACCAGTGGATGTGAACCGGGGGCTGCTTCGGACCCCAGCGATTTATGGCTGCATTAAGTCCTCCTGCTGTAGGGTGTCTCTCACACACAGACTTCACCTGTTCTCAGTCAAAGGGTATATATTCTTCATGGTTTATAAAATGTGCATCCGCCTGGTTGTTTCCTCAGATTTAGAGGTAGTTGTTGATTCCCAGTGAACTGAAAAAGGTAACAGTTCTGCAACCATTTGACTCCTAGGAAGTCCTAGGTGTATTCTGTCAGAAGCTGTAACTGTGTTCCCTATGCTCATCATTCTGCACCTGATGAGGAAGGAGGCAAGGGTGGATGGAGAGCAAACCTTTCCATTCTGCTGGTTCAGTTCCTGAAAGGGTCACTGGTTACTTGGCTTCTGAAAACCTGCGTGTTGAATATTCCATTGTCATTTTTACCTTGGTGACAGCTCAAACTGTGGTGCTGTTGCTGATGACTTATTTAAATGTTCTCATTGTCTGAGAGAGAATGACTTATTTCCATTGTATTACTACAGTAAACACATAACCTGTTTCTCTTCTTGTAGTTTCTGCAGTCTATGATTCTACCCTTAATTTTAGAAATAATGAAAATCCAACATTGCTGGGAGTTCTAAATGGAAAGAAATATCATGCAGATTTATATGTAAGGCAAGTAATCCATATTTTAATTCCTTTTTAGCAGGAGTGTGTACTTGAAATCACAACTGGTCAAATAAGGGAATGTTTTCAAGTGGGTAATGGAAAGCAGACCTCTACCAACCTGCCTTCACAGAACTATAGATAAAAATTCAAATGGGTTGGGAAGTGTTTCTGGTAAAGTTCTGTGATTTTAAGTGTGTGAGGAGCCCATAAATGTCTACAGAACTTTTTGTTTGTTATTTTGTTATTCATCTGTGTGTCTATTAGCTCAGCAGGAGCAGTGGGGCCTCTTTTCACTCGGCCAGAATACCAAACACTATTTAAGTGTTCAGGTGGAGGTTGCACCCAGGACTTTCCCCATCTGCTGGTGTAGTTGTTGATTTATTTGCTGTACCCTCCCTACCAAGGAGGGGGTTGTTTACTGAAAAAAACATTACCTGGATTCATTTTCATTAGTGTTTCTGTAAATTACAAATAACCCAATGGCTTCCCATGATTTTGATGGGAAAGAGCCAATTCCCAGGTGAGGTTCTAGCAGCAGCACCTATGCTACAGGCACTCAGGGCATGTGATGATGTAGGGTTGGAGCACAGGAGCCAAGAAGTGATGCTGCAAGTGATCAGGAGGTCGTCATAACCTCTTTAGAGCTACAGTGAACCAGTGAGCTGGTCCAGTTGCTTTATCCTGGATAGCAACATGAAGTGGAATAGGGTGACCTTTTCTTTTTACTTCTCCTTTTCTGCCCATTTGAAAAAGTATTTTTTTCAGAACTGGGTAAAAAGAAAAGGGTAAAAAGAAAGTTTCTCTTGATTCCTCTTCCCACGTGGTAGCTCAGCTTAGTGTCCTTGTGTTTGGTGTACATGGCCTGGCTGGATGGCATTCATGGAACCCTGCCTGTGTATGTCGGCTCCAGCAGAGCAGAGGGGTTCCTCTTGCTGTGTCTCGCTTTACACCATTCTAGCCTGCTGCAAGTCATTCTGGCAGAGTATGGAAATTGCTTTTCACAACTCAGGGTAGCTATTGGTCCATCCTGAAAAGCTCTTACAGGCAGGGTAAACCTCATGGCCAAATTTATTTGGGCAGTTAGTGTGGGACTATCACAAATTTCTTTAAAATCCTCCGTATTTGCTTGTTGAAGTGCTGTAAGTATTGCACAAGTTAAAAAAAAAGTGAAAAATGTTGTGAGTCTCCTGTCAGATAATCTGTCTGTATAATGCAAGTGCTGTTCATGGAAGCTAAAGTATTTAATATTTTTCAATTTCTCTTGTTTACCATTGGCAGGCGGATTCCCCTAGAGGATGTTCCAGAAGATGAGCAGGAATGTTCTACCTGGCTCCACAAACTATATCAAGAAAAGGTTGGGTTTTTTGTCAAGACAGCACTTGTGATCCACTAGTGCTCGGTTATTTATAGTGCTAGTAGACCTTTACAGTGTGCATGTGTAATGTCCTAATTTGGAGGCTTAGGGTGAGTTGGTTTGTTTGGTTTTCAGGGTAAGTGCTCTATTTCTCTACATACAAACTGATCTTGTGCTGCCAGTCATGACTGCTTTCATTCTGTATGTAGAGCAACAGGAAGTTTAAACAAGCCTTTCTAGAGTAGTTTTAAGGTTCTTCTTTAGAAAGTTGCATAAGGATACAAAAATTGAAACTGCCTTACTGCCTTCTGATATGTAGAAAGACCCCCTTCCCCTAGAAGACACCTTCTAAATCAAGAAGTAATCTGTGGGCTAAATAAGATATTTTCTTTAGTGTCTTCGAACTTTTGTCCCTTGTTTTACCCTGCCTTTTTTACCAAGGCAAAAATCCAGCATTAAAAGGACAGGCTGGTAAGTTGTTTTCACACCGTGTGTATAGAAGGCATGCATTTAAGATTCCTAATTTCGTAGGATAGGGAGAGAATTATAATGGTTGTACTTGTAGATGCCCAGTGGGTTGGTGGGGTTTTTTTTTTGTTTTTTTGGGGGGTTTTTTTGGGGTTGTTTTTTTTTTTTCCTTTGCAAATGCTTTGCATATGAATCCTTCAGTCTTTCAGAATCTGTTTTTTCTGGGCTGTTTTTATGAATATTGGAGATAGTTGTTGGGGGATGTGCGTTTTGAATGCACACAGCACTCCCATTTCAGTCAGTGGGAGTCATAGGTATGCACAGCATGAAGGCCTGGCAGCTCATTTTGCTTCAATACCTTGATCAAAGTTATGTATTCAGACTGGAATGCAGCAGTGCTTTGGATTTAGAAGTGACAGAATATAGCTATGCTCTGGTTTCCTCTCACTAGGATAGCAAAATTCTGCTGTGCCATTTGTCGTGCTCTACCCAGAACACCACGTTAGCATTTCTGTATTGACTATGCCCTGGCTGTTCTCAGTGCCAAACCATGACTGTTTCTGGTGTCATTCATAGCTCCTCTAAGCAGCCTGCTTACAGAAATGTGGAAAGTAAATGTGTCTTGAGACCTCACTTGTAGATCTACTCCCTTTGCCTCTGATCCCCCTTCTCATAGTTTGTGCCAGTAACACCCAATTCAGGCACAACCCCCAGCACCTCTGCAGAAAGGCAGGATGTTACCCACGGGCCCTGCTCGCTTTACAGGCACATAAATGCAAACAGTCCTTTTGCTCAACATTGCAGAAGTCCACTTTCTGCTACTCTGACTTTGTAGCCGTGTTTCATGTCCCTGAGAACTATTCAGACGTTTGCAAGACAAGAACATAAATGTGAATGTGGTGATTGTTTTCCTGAATCCTTTACTACATAGTTGCAGTTATTCACGTCAAGATTTTTCTGTTATTCCCTCTTTGGCAAACACTCAGTTGCTTCTAGTGCAAACAGAGTGTACATCTATCCTTCAAAATATTATATTGTACAATGTATAATCATATTCTTCATGTCTGTTCTTCATGACAACTTCATTTGCTGGTTGGTTAAATCTCTGGCTTCCTATTTAAGTACAGGAGTGAAGTTTTACATCCAGGAGTGAAGTATAGTGTGTTCAGTTTTCCATTCCACTAAAACCTTTGTTGGTTATGTGGAATGTTTTTGATTGATTAAGGCTGGGGGGAGTTGTTTGTTTGTTTGTGTTTCGGTTTGGAATTTTTGGTGATGGTTTTAGTTTTTCTCTGAAGGCAGCATGTTTCTCTTTCTCCAGCTGTTTTACGTTAGTGAAGCTTATTTCATTGCAGTCATTCCTGGTTTACTGAAGCCCATGTCTTTGTAAAACCAGACTGGCAGAATATAGAGCAGGGACAGCTTCCTCCAAAATTCTGAGATGATGAAAGCCCACCTGCAGGGTAAAAATAAAATTTTGTTTCACCTTTCTGCCCTGCATCTTAAAAAGATAATAGGCTCTTAGGTCAGATAACAAGCAGCAGTGCCACCCAGGTGCTGTTTCCAAAAATTAAGTCTGTTTCAGATTGTCTTCAGAGTCAGAAAATATTTATGATAAAATGTAAAAAATTGTTACTCAAAGGGCAGTAATTCACTGCAAGATACACACTCGTCGCTTTGTCTGTTTTGGTTGCAGCACTTTACTTGCTGTTTCAAAGTAAGACAAGGTGTGCTTGCTACTGGAAATCAGAGACCCTATTTCAACACACATTATGGTACCCTGTGCTGTTGCTTATTCTCGATAAGCTTAATAATTTTGCAGTAGTTTCTCAAGACTCACATGCAGTGTGCTGAATTATGCTGTAGTAGCATGATTTAGTGGCTGGAGGGTGCCACAGGTACTGAGGTCAAGGTCTGTGCACTCAAGATGATCAGGATTGCAGAGCTGTTGGAATGCATAATGAAATCTGCAGTTACCAGACATGGAGGGACGTGAATTTTTTTTTAAATTTATTTATTTCCCCATACTGACATTAGTAAAGGAGTGAGGGTCTTAGAGAAAACCTTATTCTGTTGTTTTTTACCTCCTTGTCTGATCTCACCTACATGTACCTAAATCTGAGATACTTCTCCCTGGGAGCCTGTCGTGTTTATGTTCTTGCTGCTTATCACTTCATTTTTTTGGCTTAGTCACTGCTGCAAACGCAGTTGAACAGTCTTGCCAGATAAACAGTGGCATTGTGCTGCTGCTCTAAACCAAACACTGTTCTCCTTCCTTTTCCAGGCTTACAGTAAGTACCATGTCCATGTGCTTCTTCCTCACTGGGGGTAGATTTTGTCCTTCCACATATGGCCAGCACCGTATCACTTAATTCCAAATTATGACAGAGGTTCAGTTTAGTTTGCACGTTGTCTTTTCTTTTTATTTCTTTTATTTTTTTTAACTGCCATTGCTAGAAAGCCTCCCTTTGACTTTAACAAGGACTGGGTTGAGGATCTTATTGCTGGGTCTGAAGAGGTGATATGCAGTAGTCACAACTCTGTTAGTCCTTGCATGTTTATTTTCTTTTTTTACCTCCTTATACCGTCAGTGCCTAAAGTAGAAGTTCTGCTTGAGAATCTTAATTTCCATTAAAAAGAGAGCAAGCTTCTAACTTTTCTTGCTTGTAAGAGAAGCTTGGAAAACAGGGCCTGAAAATATATGCAGAAATGTCCTAGGGAATCAGCAAAGCATAACTGAAGAAGAGAAGTGTACAGAACTCCAGTGTTTGGGAACAAAGAGTATATTTTTGGCTACTCATTCTTTGTGGGCTTCCTCACGAAGGGCAGCGGCATACCTCTGCCGTCAGACCTCCTGGTGGGAACAGGGAGGAGGAATCCAGTTAGCCTCTCACGAGGAGATGGATGTTCCCTGATTTCCCCTCACTGCATTATCCCTCCCCCACACTGTCTGCAGTAACTTAAATTTGGTGGGGGCAATAGAGGGAGCATGTTTCCATGTCAGAATGTGATACCTGCGTGGATGGAATTTATTACAAACTGAAAAGAAGCTCTGTATGTAGAGGAATGAAAGGAACCTAATGTGGGTAAGGTGATTTTGGGAAATGTTGGGGTGCATTATGTATTTAAAGCCTGACTTGTTGCTGGGTATGGAAGGCACCCTTGGAAAAGCTTACAAGACAGATGAACCCACAGATGCCTTTTGCAAGTGAATGTATTTAAGGGTAAGGAATCGTAACTGAAGAGCTGTTACCCACAACAGTGTGAAATGTGGTGGAGCTGTTGGCCTTGACATTGTTTTGCCTTTTGTATTTGTTTTCTATCTGTCTCAAGTCTCTCAGTGAGGTGTGGTCAGTGGTTTTGCCGCCCCTCATGCCGTGCAGAGCCAACAAAAAAACCCTGCTGCGCTTGTTTCAAGCGAGCCTGTCCTGCTCTCTGTAGTAACAGGCCCTCTAATGGCAATGCTGGTAATAGTCGGGAATTCTTCACTTTCCTGGGTAATACCAGTATTTGGAAACCTAACTGTACATAATAAATTCAGTTTACTGATGATGGGTAGCTCTGTGTTATAAACCAAAGTCTTCACTGCACTATGAAGAAAACTTCATACGCTGTGTACTCTGTTGAAGATGACTGAGTAGGTGGCCACAGTGATCCCACTACAATCCAGCTCATGTGAGTAAAACACTCAATTTTTGTAATCTCGATAGAGAGTGCAGTACTTTAATTACTGCATAATCCCTTAAAAGCTGAATGTTCCCTTTGAAATAGATATAATGGTAACAGCTTGTAATTGCTCAAGTTGCTATTAAGTATGTAAAGAATTGTTTGTGTCAACTGGAGTGTAAGTGTAAAATCACAGCATAGTAGAAGAAATAGTCTTTTGGTTGATTAGTCTTGGCTTTGCTAGAATTTTTAGAAACCAGAAAGTCTGCCTTTAAAGAAATATCATACTTCATTCTGATTAAATTAAGGGGTTTTTTTATGTCAGTCTAATGCTGACTTCATTAATTAACCAGTTTTTTTGATAACACAGATTAATAGATAACAGATTAATAATCTTTGCTTTTGAACAAGGAGGGAGAGTTTTTTTCCTCCACCCACTTTTGATATCTTGGGTTGATGAGATCACTAAAGGCAATGCTGTTCACTCACGTGGGCTATAGAGGAAGGTGCTGAATTCAAAGTCTCCTGTGCTTTAAAAAACAGATGCTCCAAAACAGAAAAAAACAACCCCCACCCCATTTTCCTTCTTGTATTATACTTAAAGGTCAAGTCCTTTGCTCAAAGCCAAAGCACTGTTTACACACTCAACTGCCTGTAGAGAGGTTCAGCACCCAAACTTCCTACCACAAGCTTCATGGGAACAAGGTGAACAAGACTACATCCATGGGACAAAGACGGGAGGGGGTGGTGTTCTTCAGAGTGTGGGACAAGATGATGCCTGGTCACCTTTTCTGACAGGTGTGTGGGTGGGTTGTGAGAGCAGCAGTTGGAGAAAACATGAGGAAACAGGGGATGCTGCTGAGTACGTAGCCCAGACACTTCCCTGGCTTACCTGCAGTACTTGGGCAGTGGCTGTGGCTCCTGCAGGAGGTGCAGCAGTGAGTCTGCGTAGCTTCAGGAGTGTACATCCCATCATCCCTCTTGTCTTCTTAGGCTGTTATACTCTCCAGGCATTTTTCAGGCTGCTGGGTGTAGAAGAAAGAAGGTATTCACACATCAGTGTATGCTCCTTTTTTTGGTTTTGGGGTTTTGATTTTTTTTTGTTTGTTTGTTTGTTTGTTTGTTTGAGATTTGGGTTTTTTTTGTTTGGTTTTTTTTTTGGCTCTGTGTTCATTGACTTCAAAGTACAAGCTGCTTTCCAGCCATCAGCTGGTCTTTGATCTTCCTCTGTGGTTACAAGCCTCCAGAGGGAGGAACATCAAAGCCAGGAATGGCTAGTTTTGTTGGCAGATGGGGATTTAATTGTTGCCCTCCTTTGTTCTACTAGGATGCATTCCAGGAAGAATATTACCGCACAGGAACCTACCCAGCAGTGCCTATAATACCGCCCCGTCGACCATGGACACTTTTGAACTGGCTTTTCTGGGCCTTATTGCTGCTATATCCTTTGTTCAAGCTGCTCATCAACATGATCAACAGTGGATCATCACTAACACTGGCTAGTTTTGCATTTGTCATTATAATAGGTAAGTTTTCTGATATGAAAAGATTACTTACAGGGTAACTGTCCAGTAGGATTTATTGAGATTTGCTAAATATAAAGATGACTTGTGAATTCAACAGCTCATCTAATATGTCCACTCTAGCCTGGACCAGGTTAAAAAGATTCCTTTTTTGTATTTTTTTTTGTAAGAGCTGCATACAAAATTTTCTGTTTCTGTAGAATTCAGACAGTGACTTCTGAGTGGGTTGCCTACAAAGGGCTTTCTTTTTTTGTGTTGTGTTGCTGTGTTCTACTTTAAATGCTTAGAAGAGAGGCATAAGGATAATTTATTCCTTTGAGAATGCTTTTGTCTAATCATAGTCTGATGTGTCATGCACTGGTAATCCATGAACTCATGATTTAAGCACAGCCTGTTGTGGCCATCTACTCTGACTTATGTGGCACAGGGCATGGACTGTCACAGGTGATTCCTACAGTTCCTGTGGCAGTTCTGAACTGCCTTGGTTCATATTTCAACTAGTATGATATTTAAGAGGAGGAAGGAAAACAAAACAAGGAGCTGGCCCAAAGAAAGGGAGGGAGATCTCATTTGGTGTTCTTCATGGAAGCAGGAGCCAGATCAGTTTAGCAAATTGCATCATGTCTGGGTGTATGTGATTGGGTGCTGGTTTGAAGAATAACGTCCCTTCCAGAATAAGCCATACATTTTTAAAGCAAATACTTTCTGTGACTGCACTGACCACCACAGGTATTTATGACTCCATCACCTTCACGTCTGTATATATTACAAACGACCTTGGAAAAAGAAACAGAACATCACAGTCTTCCTGGCTCTGAGAGAACTTGGATACAGAGCTGACTTAAAAAGCCATGTCCAGAATAGCAACACAGTGGCAGTAGGAAAACGTGGAGTGTTTTCTTGTCTCAGAAGTGGATTTTTGCTCTCTACCCAGGAAATTGTTCCTAGCACATAACATTTCTTTGCATTCTCAGAAGTTTGAATCTTGAGCTAGATTGATCAAGATTAACTAACTGACATCCTTTTAGCCATCTGTGAAAAGCTTGATGTGGTAGGCACACAATATTCTTTTTCAGAAAGTGCCCACCAAAACAAATGCTGCGTTAAGCTCCCGTTGATGCTTCTTATAGAGGTGATTGGAGAAGGAACAATTCGTGTGTGTGTGTGTGCATGCAGGCAGGAAATTTCCTTCATAATGCTTTGAGCCAGGGGAAGGAAAACGAGCAAGGATAAGGTCCAGCATAATAGTTGGTACATTAGGTGGGAAGGGTAGAGGAAAAAAGAAGTGAATCCTGTGCTCTTGTCTTCATCTGGAGAAATTTTTGGTGCTTGTTACCCTGGGAATGCTTTGTGTAAAATGCGTAAGAATTCCTTGGAGCAGCAACTACAACTTAAAAGCCCCATTTTCCATCCACATTACTTGTTGGAAGTCACAAGCAGTGCCCTCTTCCCCTTCTCTGACTGGTGAAGAGGATGAGAGTGCAGAGTGAGCACTGTGGTTGGGGTGTGCTCAGGAATGGGAGGCAGTGGTTCAAATCTCTGTCACTTGCAGACAAAGGTGGATCAGCCTCCCCTGTGCTCCTGTTCAAAGTGGGTAAACAGCAGTGGGTGGGATGAGGTGTGACACCATTGCAAATGCTACTGCCTGGCAATTTGCTCAAGAGGACATTTGTTCCGCCTTTGGAAGAAATGCTGGCATAGTCTGGTGCTGGATTGTGGAATGATGGCCTAATGGTGCACTGAAGCATAGCTATTGCAAAATGTTTTGAATTTCTCATCTTTCCTTCAGCATTTTCCTCTTAATTCAGTTTCTCTACTCAGCAGATTGGTTGGTTGGGTGCCTTTCCAAAGTGCTTCATGCCTTGTGCACCCTCCACAGGAAGCCTCACACCATTATTCAGGGTTTCTGGAGTTTAACCTCAGGGCCGGTTGCTTTACTGTTTGGCATTGTAGCATTTGTGATGATTTTGGACTTAGTGCTTTATAATTTAGCTGAGTGACACCACACCCCTCACCCTCCACCCTAAGTCTAATACAATCTTGCCATTAGTGACTACGTCACCTCTTTTCTCTATCGAGAAGTGAGAGAAAGAACCTGTAAAGGAAAAAAGCTATGATGCTACCAAGAATAGACAGCAAGAATGCCCTTCTTTTCATTTGCCCCCCCCTTTTCTTGCTGTTTTACTCCTCACTTATCTTTCTTCTGCTTCTAGCCACCAGGAAAGGTTAATAAGCAGGCTGCTCTGAGTCATGTCTTGAATGCAGTGATAATCCAAAGGATTTATTCTCAGGTTATCTGTAACACTGGAGCTACCAGAAGACTACAGCAGCAGCCTGCTGCCAGAATGAATAGCAGCATTGGGTGTGAGGTCCCAGGCTGCCAAACCCCAGCAGAGAACACCTTGAGGGTGTGTGATGTGCATTGCTGCCCCACAGACACCTGCCCCACCTGGGGGCTGGTGCAGCTTGCAGTCCTCTGCAGCCTCTGCAGCTCCTCTGTGCTCAGCAGCAGCTCCGTTCTCACTCCCCACGTGGTGTGACCAGTCCCAAAGTGCCTGTAATTGCCTGGGATTTGCCCTGCAGTGGAGGACCCGTGGTAGAGGCTGCTGCCCAATCAGACTCAGCCACCTTTTGCTGATGAGCAGGGAATGAGAAAGATGTTGTCACTTCTGAGCAGATAGCAGCCATCGTGAAGCTGTGGAGGAAGGAGAATCCATGGGAGTGGAAGAAAGCTCAGCCATTAGTCAAACCAAACAAAAAAGTAGACCTGGTCTATCCTGGTCACTTAAAACTGGATATGTCATTATGTGCCATAAGAGCAACAGTTGCCTTCTTATGTTACAGTCTGTTTCTGTTTTACCATATTCCTTTAAAACCAGTGTTATTGCTAGTTGGGAATAATTGGTCTCTTTCTGTGGAAGCAGAAAAAAACCTCAGTCCAAGCTGTCACATTGACTTCAGTAGGCAACAACTGAGTTTCTGTAGCAAGGGCACTCTCCCCGAACTGTGTTTTGTATCCTAAGGGGTATCTCTGTCATGGATGTTCTGGATGTGGTGCAGCCATCTATTGACAGAGGAGCAACCAGTATTTTATTTTGGAGTTTGTCTCCAGCTTTAGGCAAGGGCTCAGAAGTGACTCCTGCAGTGGCCGGGAGGCAGCGGTGCATGGACACAAACGCAGCTTGGAGGTTGTGACTCTTGGTGCCAGCTGGAACTGCCCAGCACAGCCAGTCCAGAGCAAAGCAGGGATGACTGTGTTTGCTGTCTCTTCCAGTGGGAGTGGTAATTGGTACCTGGTGGCTTAACAATGTAAAAGGAAGGTTTTTCTGTAGGCAGGAGGGATTTATCAGATGACAAAACCAGCTCTTCCTATTGCTCCTAGCAGACCTTTTCTCACTGTTTGTAACTGAAGCACAGGGGTGGTGTTTTTGGTTTTTTTCTATGGCACTTTGGCAGCTCACCTGATACTCCAGAATCAGGAACTTTACTGCAGAACCTAATAGCCCATTGTAGTAGATTGCTGGTTTTAAGGGTGGGTTTCAGTACCTGATAGAGGTGCAGATAAGCACAAAATAAACCTTTTGTGATAGAGCATAGTAACTTGGGAGGTCCTTTTACCTGGTACCCTCTGCATTGTTTCTAGATTGTCTTTTTCCTTTGGATAGTTTCTGCTTATTGTGTTCTCCAGTAAAACACTTACTGGCTTGTAAGTAACTGGATGTTCAGGTGGAAAGAGCTGTAAGAAAAATGCTCCACTCGAGCTGGAGTGGAAGGACTGTAATCCCTCAGACCCTAACTGAGATCTAAGGAAGGAATAACCAATGTATGTAGAGTTCGGCTTGGTTCAGTTCAAAGTCTTTCAGCCCTAAATAAACGACATTTCCTTATACTGTGAATGCTGTGCCCTTGTGCTTTGCTGTACAGCAGTTTGGCTGTTTATACTCCCAACAATCATCACACTGTGCTCATACCTTACTGCTGGTGTGGGACTGTGGGAGCCCTTTGTGATACTACTTGAACCAGAGGATAAATGCCCGAGTAGTTTGAGGGACAAAAGTGTTTTGAAAACCAGCTTTAGTTTCACAGGACACATGGCAAGAGATTTAGGTACTTAGCTCACAACAGCTGTTTAAAACTTGGTATTGATACTCTGGTGCTGAAGCAGTGAGCACATCTGTCAAATGCCAGTATCTTCTGTATTTGACAGCAACTTCTTTTTTTTCTCCTCCTCCTGCTTTCCCAGTCTCACTTGGCTTCAAAGAACCAAGTGTTGGGTTGCCTTTCATGTTTTGATAACTTGTGTTGAGGAGGACACCCACCCTTCATGCTCTAGAAGTAATCTATTACAAAGCTGTCAACAGCAGTTAAAAGGGGAATGTACGTAAAAGATGAGAGGGTTTTTAAAGGGAGCAGCAGCTCTTCCATGTTTAATGCTAAAAGCACAGTGGCATCTGGGCTGATGGCACAGGGCCAGCAGCTACGGATCAGTGCTAGGCGAGAGAAGTGTTCCATCTGAACCGAGTGCAAGTAGTGGTGAGCCAACTCAGATTCCGCGGGAGCTGCTGTGTGTGCGCTGTGCACTGCGTGTGTGGGATCGGTCACACTGCAAACCTGGGGACTTCACAGTGTCCAAGAGCAGAGTGTGGACCAAAGAGCACAATGTGACCTGGGCAGTGAGGCCGGCGATGCCTATAGGCTCAGGTGAATGGAAGGTGAGGAGAGGACAAGCCAGCAGGGTTGTAGTAAGTTTTACAACAGGATACAAACCATGTGCAGGATCCTGCCTGTGTTGATTCTGCCTTTTGGTGCAGCTGCCAGATAGTCTGGCCTCTCAGCCTGGTGCCTAGAAGTTGGGGGCTTTGGGGTGGGTTGTTTGCTTTTTTTGTGTGAGTGTGTTGCTTGTTTCTTCTCCTTCATAGTATGTAGGATAGGCCCTCAGTGGAAATGTTTACCATTCATACAATCTTTAGTTATACAAATCTTAATTTCAATGCATAACCTATATAACTCAAGTGCAAACTATACATGGGAAATTTTTATGCCCCTGCCTGCTGTGCTGTTTATAGCACTTGCTGTGTGGTATAAAGGCAGGGTAACAGATGAGAAAAAATCCTGATGTGTAAGAGAAAAGGTGGAAATCCTTTAAGCTAAGGTTTTGCTGAGGGATGAAATACTACATGTGGAGGTGGTGGCTTTCTTGGAGCTAAAATGTGTTCCAAGAAAGAGATTACACTATTGATTCTCTTGATTGTGTCAGCTCAGCCTTCCTTGAGTTCCCGGCACTCTAGCAGGCAGAGCAGGTCCTCAGCAACCTCCTGCATCATTTGGATGCTGAGTAATGGTGGGCAGAAAGACACAGGAGCTTAGTTACCTCAGTTTGCCATGGAGCAGTGCAGAGATGCTTCAGCCAATAGCTTCTCTCATGCTCTTCTCAGGGTGGACTTAAACCCTCACAGCTATTAAGTTAGGCACTGCTGATTAGTTACTGCTGGATCTCCCTTTCTCCCCTTTCTTGAAGTAAAAACCCTGAAGTTCCCCTTACTACAGTTGTACGTAAAACAAGAAGTGAATAAAGCCTTAAATGCGATGCTATCGCTGGGGTCTGCACTGAGGCTCCAGGAGAGCTGTGGCGAGGAGGCAGTGCAGGGACAGACCAGTGAGGCACCCCAGCCTCACCCCACTTTGCTTCCACAGGCTTGGCAAACATGAGTAGTCCTCTTCTCCTTGCACCCCACCTTCCCCAGGCTGCTGAGGGCTACGGGGTGAAATGGGGACAGAAGGCAGTGGCAGCTTCTGCCAGGGAGCAAAGGAAGAAAGAAAGAAATCTGAACTGCTGAACTAGTTGTTTTTTGTGTCCTGGCATTCTTGGAACTGGATGAAATCCCCAGTATGGTGTGTGGCTGCTGTAACAGCTACTCTTATTTATGTTCTGTGTCCATCTCCAGATGCTGTTTCTATCCCTTGTGGTCAAAATCTTAATGATTTCATGCTTACTATTATGTTATGATCCCAGACTGCAGCCTAGATGTTGGATCTTTCTCTTGTGTTCCCCAGCTCATGGCCAGTTAAATGTCAGACATGGTTTTCTTTCTTTCTTGTCTTGTCTGTGAGAGTGAAGCCCTTTGCTTGTCTCAGTGGTGTGTGTTTCTATTCATGGACTGACAGTGGGATGTGACAGCGAGTGCCCTCGGAGCCACCTCCCTTTCTGGGCTGTTCACAGCACAGCTCTGCCTCTATGAGGGCCCTGCTTTCCTGGCATCCACAAGACCTGAGGGCAGCCTCATGGGCAGACCAGCTTCCCAGTGTCCAGCCATCCTGTCACATCATGTGTGACTCATCCCTGGTATCCAGTTACCACTTGCACTCTAAAAACTGTCAATTCAGTGTCAGACTACACAGCATGAGTCTGTAGTGACGGCTCTTTGTGGCTGATGTTGTTGTGCCAAGTAGCAGCTGGTAAAGCACAGGGCAGCCCTGTTTGCCAGCTGACAGCCCCCTGCCCTTCCAGTGCTGAAGAGCAGCAAATGCCAGGACATGATATTGTATCAGCCCTGTTGTTCATAAGGGATGCCTGGTAGTGGGATGAAGCCTCTGGATTCTCTTGGTGACCTCTGGCACTGACTCAATCATAAGGAGTCCTTCAGCTGGTGAGAATTTGTCCAGGGTCATCTTAGAGAAGTAAAGACTGATGGGAATGAGATGTTTAGAGCACCTCACCTTACTGGGCCTTTTCACCATCAGTCAGAAAGACAGTGGGATTTGAAGGCTTAGGGGAGGTTCATGGCTTTCTTGGGTTTTTTTGTTTGGTTTGGGTTCCTTTTCTTTGGAAGGTATTCTGAGCAGAGGGAACATGTCTGTGACATCCTAGTAGGTCGAGGCCTGAAAGAAGCATGGCAGTTCTGAATGTGTACAGTAGCTGACCAGAAGCTTGAGAAATTTGGGCAGCTGAGCCCCTTTACAAAAACCCAAAACTGTGAGGGAAGAAGTTGCATTCAACTTGGTCACTTCAAGTGCTACAGATAAATAAATAAATAAAATAATCCTTACACTTGGTGAATTATTACCACTGAATCATCTATGAAAGTCTTTTAAATTAATCTGGTTTCTTGTAATGGACTTTTTCATGAGCTGTCATTAACAAATGCCACAACTTACTTTTTTTTAAATCAAAATCTGAAGTTCCCTTGCACTTGCTTGTGCTCTTCCAGACATGGGCCTGTTGAAAGCCAGCAGAATTCCCTTCCCCTGGTACACAGGGCTGTGCACGCCCTGTGCTCTCACACCCAGCCTGGTTCCTTGTAGCCTCTTCCCTGCTGATGGGAGGGGATGGGTCCAGCCTGAGGCTCTTCCTGCATGAGATGCCATAGGCAAATCAGTTGATGTGGAGGTGTGGGAGCATCAAATGCCCCTTTCATCCAAGGTCTCTTTCATGATGCTACACTAGCACAGATCTTCAGGCCTAGCCTCAAGCAGCTTTAACTGTGTTTGTTTTGCAGCTTCTGTTGGTGTCAGATGGATGATCGGGGTTACAGAAATTAACAAGGGCTCCACCTATGGCAACAATGACAACAAGCAGAAACAAAAGTAGCATCTTCAGAGACTGCTTCAATCCAAAGGGAACAAATGCAACTGCTGAAAACTCTTAAGTGCATATCATGGTCCTTCAAGTGAGATCAGAGGATGAGTAACTGCCGTGCATATCTGAATTTGTGCTCCTGTTGTTTTTCTCTGGGGGTTTGGGCTGGATGACATGCTGGAAAGATGCACTCCTTCCTATACTCTCAACAACAGGTTTGCACATGTGTGGTTGGTTTGTTTTCCTATGAAGTGTCTTAAGTTTTGAAGAAAAAAAAAATAAATTCCAGCGTGCGTGTATGAAGAGACTCTACCTGGAAACTAACCAGAGGTGCAGGCTTTAATGTCAGAAGATTGTTACAAGATGATTAAACTTGATAGTTGTGTAGATCACACAGTTTAACAACCATAATCTGTCAGTGTTTAAATACAGTACAGCCGGATGCTGTGCTTGGTTATAGCAGTATTGGACTGAAGCAGCTCTGCTGAACTGGCAGAACTACAGTAGAGTTTTTGTACATCTAGAACTTATTCCCACAGTGTGCACTACATGGGCCCTTCAAAACTTCAGCCAGACCCTGGACATCCAGACATCGGGGCCTGGCAGTAGCATAACCTGAAACAGAATTTGGCCTCAGGGCCTGAGCAGAGCTAAGTTACCCACTGCCATCTCTTTCCCCAGGCCATACATCTGAGGGATAGCTGAAACCTGTTATTCTTCAGAGTAAATGTCATTTTTAGTTTGAAAAAACTGAAGTAGTAAAATTCCTTTTGGCTTTAAATGCTACTTAAAATTCCAGGCCATCCTAACAATTGTGGAAAGAAACTAAGTGGGCATGGTGTAGTGAAATAATGCAAAGTGTGCATTAAAATGTATGCCCCACACCTGTACTGTTGTGATCCTAATCTATCTGCTTGTCTGTCTTTTCTGATAATTTAGTTTACTTGGTGCCTCATAACAGTCAGCCTGAAGTAATAGTAAATTATTTTCTTCTGGGGAGGAGGGGGAACTAGGAGAGAGACCTAGGACAGGGGGTATGGCTCATTTTTTATGTCTGTCTTAATTTGATTTGACACTCTTCTGAATTAAATAAAATTAGAATCAAGCTCTGAGGAAAGTGGGGTTGCTCTGACCTGCCCGGTACTGATTCCAGGGCAGCCGCCTCCTGTTTTTAAACTTCCAGAGTTAAGGATCTGCAGGTTACTTGGGAGAACCTGTTTAAAGCAGGAAAAAAAGGAAAAGAGGGGAAATTAACTAACAGCAATTATGATTGGAAAAGAAATCCCAATTTTTTGAAATCTACAGCTCCTGACACTGAGCAGTGGAGGTTGTGATCGGCACTTTCAAAGACAGTCCATTTTCACTAGGCGCAGGACTAAACCATGACAGGCTGCAGTGAAAAAGGTGAGCAGTCTTAGTGTAGCAGCTGGTATAAAAACACTGCTCTTTTCATATAATAAAACTGAGGCCAGAAGAAACAGGCTAATACAACAATATGAATCATTCCATGAAATAGGTATTTGCTATTCAGGACATCAGATAATCTAGAAACTCACCTTTTTAATATGCAGCACCTAAAAAGCAGGCAAAGTAGTGCTTTTAGCGTGGAGCAATAAGTGAAGTTTATGGATAGTGGAGGCAGTAAAATTTACAACATGAAGGAAGGAATAGCCCATGGGAAGTGTGAGAGACTGGTTTGGGGGGCTTCTCTCCTCACACATCTTGTGTACACATGCATTCCCTGTGCTCTGAAGCTTTCTGGAATAGGTTGTTTGATGTCATGAACAAAAACATGGGCTTGGGTATAGTTTTTCCAACACATGAAATAGAGCCAAGAGTAGAAGATACTGTAGTATTTACAGTCCTATTTAATAAAGCACATGCCCTGTACTCTATTTGCTATAACACTCTTAACAGTGAAAAACTGAGTATTACATCTTGTAGTAATGGTCAGGCACATTATCAAGCCAGACCTGAAGACACTGTACACAAGAGTTTGAAAATGGTTGGGAGGGGAGAAAGGAAAGGCCTCTCCAGGGTAGCATTTCACTGTAAACATTACCTGGCAGGTCCAGTGGCCCTGTCTCGGGGTGGTGGGCGAATAGTTCTGAGCAGCAAATACACACTCCTGGAGTGACAAAGGCTGTTCTGCCTTCCTAAGAGCCACTGATTTAACATGCAGTAAGGAAGATAGTTAGCATTCCTTATGAATCTTAGTCCTTTCCCCTCCAACTGCATGCAGTGCCCTTCTCCCAGAGGAAAGTACCAAACAAGTAAATACTTCTGAAAGAGTGCAGAGATGATTTCATACCCATTTCCCTGGGACCAACCCTTAGAACAGGCTGAGGGCCAAACATGCCACTCCTGGATCCATCCTCCAAAGCACTTCTGCAAGTCCTGGCACACCACTGAGGCCCTTCCAGCACTCACTAACAGAGAAAGCTTAACGATCCTTGCCAAAGTTAAACTTGTCCAGTTCACTGTATTAAAAGAATGACATAGGTTATTAGGAAGCAGTGTTTGCCCCTCATCCCCACAAGCAACTGTATGTTCTACAACTGCCTTAACAAAATTAGTCTTAATGTTTGTTTATACAAAAATAAAAGTATAAAAAGCGGAGATGCAGTGAATGAGTTTTCTTTTGGTTGGCAAGAACAAACTAGTAATAGTTTGTCACCTCTATCCTGATTCCTAAAAGCTGTCCACAGTTCCTGTTTGTGTCCAAGGGCACCTGAAACAAGGCAAGTGACGACACAGATCACTTAGATACTTCTTTTATACTGCAAAGTGAAGTACACAGCAAGCTGGGGGGTCATTTCTACCTCAGGTACTTTTTTTACTGAGGATGACAACATACTTCCCCTCCTATCACACAACTGAAAATAGAGAACTGAAAAGAAGGGAAGGTCTTTGTTTAAATTCAGCATTATATTTTTTGAGAGCCTAAATACATGCACAGGTGACATGCACAGCAAGGCTCGTACTTTCCTAGCTAGAAATGTCAGATTTTCTGGTACTTCTTCAACAGCTCACCCCACACCTGTGACTGATCAAGGATTTGTAGATTAAGACAAGAGACAAGACACTAGGATATAAAACCAAATATTAAAAAGCCAGTTTTAAGTTAACTGTTTTAAGTCTAAAGCTGTAACAGGAATATGTAAACTTGCACTAATGTTTACAAGTAACAGTTTTAAGTCACCTGTTTGTAAGAGGGGAAAAAAAAAAAAAAAAAATCAACCAGATAATGTATTGCAGGCTATTTCTTCCAATTGCTAACCACTTCTAATCTTTCCTCCTTGGCTGAGGCTGATGACAACTGGGGTGTGGTGGGGAAATGAAAGCCCAGGATCAGAAGTAAGTTTTCAAAAGGTAATAGTAGGTTCTTGGTTTTTGCCAAACAGAACACAAGAATCAGCTTGCACAGTTCTCTTCTAGAAGACAGAAATGCCATGCAGAGCACTCCCTGGTCACAGTGCATACATTCAAGAAGGCAGTTATCCCTTAGATAAAAGGCAGTGTCAGGAACTGCCCATCACCCTCTTTCCTCAGAAGGCAATGAAAGGGCAACCTTACTTCTCTTATCACGTGTGTAAGAAGCATCTCACACTACTCATCTTGAAACTTGACAAAACACTGACTATTGCAATATAAGAGCATCTTATTCCAGTTAGGTCAGCTTAGCAGTCTTATCCCAATGTTGCAAAAAAGTTTAAAATGTGACACAGCCCCACGTTTATTGTTGGAAGAAAAACCCTTCACCAACATCTCCTAAAATAAACCATTTATTGAGAAAAACCTTTTTTTTAAAATTTCATTAATCAGCCTTGTGCATAACAAATCTGAAGCTTGCCAAAAACAAATAAACAAAAACCCCAGTAAAAGTTCACAGTCAGTGCACTCAAACAGATTAAAAAACAAGGTCCATAACGCCTGATAACACTACAGCATTTTTCTGAACCTAGAGAGTTCAAAAATACTACATATTAACATTGCAAGTTCTCAATCAAATGAGAAACCAGAGAAGGAACAAAAAGGGTATGGTCCATATACAGTAGTAATGGCACTTTCACTGAAACATGCAGCTTCTTCCAACTTGTGGACACATCACGTGAGCAACATGTGCCGAGTAAAATGTACAGGAGCAGCAGAGGAAGTGACACTGTCACTTGTGCAGTCTTCGTTAAGGTCAACTTTTAGACTGTTTCTCAGCACAGTCTTTATGTAAATATTACATACAGTAGTGATTAAAATCTTGTCAGAATAGAAAAGGCCAGAGATTGCATAACTTCATTCTTCGTCTGTGCAAACCTGTGAAGGAAGCAAAAGGCAATTACTTCAGCCATCTCCCTCCTGCAGCAAGAAGATGACAGTGGATCAATTTCTTTAGCACCTTCACATCTTTGAAGCTTTTTCTCCCTCCCTTGTTACACAGTGATGCATTACAAGTGTTTGTATGGGAGTACTGACATCCCCATTGTCACTGTACATCCTTTAGGTGCCTAAAGCAGTGTCTGCCTCTGTGATGGAAGGGATCTGCTACAGTTGCAGTGATGAGGGATGGGTGATGATCCCAAACACACTGCTACTGAACACCAAAGTGATCAACTTTATGTTGGAAAATGACACAGAATTCAATAACCTACTGCGCTCCTACTTCTTCAAAAAAGAAGTTACTAATACAGCTCAATTTGCAGCTGTGAATATTTGCCTGTTCTTAAGGAAAGATCACACCGTAGTTCATGCAAGAACTGCAGACTGTTACACCAGCTGCCAGATAAAACATTCAGTATTGACCTTAACCTGAAGTATGAACTTAAATGAAAAGCAGCCCCTTGCACAGAAGAATGGAAGAGTTCTCAAGCACATGCTGGTTTCACTTTCTATGGAGAGGGCCCTTATCTCTAAAAACCTTTGCATTTGTACTTGCTAAAGTTTTTGCTGCAGAGCCCTTCAGATCCAATTAGCTACCACTGAGTTGAAGCCTGGCTTGTCTTTTTAACATAAAGATAATACATTTCAAAACAGCAGTGGAAGTTTATTGCATGGTGCACACCAGGTCCTATAGTCAAATGCTTGCTAAAAACAACAAGTACTTCTGTAAAGTTGCCAAACCATGTTTCCTGGACAGCATCAACTTGCTACCAGCCCCTCACCATGGTACCAAGCCCTGTGGCATCACTGAGAACAAAGAAGCCAACTAAAAGGTATTCCCAATTCCCGTCTGCAGTTTTTGTAGCCAAAGTCACCAGACAAACCTTGACAAAAGGATGATCAAGAAGCTGGCTGGCCGTCCACCTCATCTTTGGGTCACTTTCCAGGCAGTGGCAAAGGAAGTCTTTCCCTTCTGGGCTCACTTTGTCAGGTATAGGAGGTTTATGACCCATCCCCACTTTATACATGATCTGGAAGTTGTGCTCATATTCATGCCAAGGCCTCTGCAACAGGTAACAGCATTGCTAAGTGCAAGCTTTAGTGAGTAACTTACTACCCACCAGAGCATATATTTCTGTACTCCAGGAAATTAAAAACCATCCCAGTCTTTGCAGACTTAAGTGTGACAAACTGCTGAGAGTGGGCCCAGAATTTGCAGAAAAACTGCTGAGAACAGTTGTTTGCATTTCATCAGTTCGTGAAACATCCCTACCTTGCCGGTGACCATCTCTATGACAACACAGCCCAGGCTCCAGATGTCTGCTGCACGTCCGTGCCCTTCTCCTTTAGCCCTAGTGATTACTTCTGGAGCCATGTATGCTGTGAAACAACATATACGATGCCATCAGTTCATACAGCAGAAAGAACAGTATACATCAAGTGACTGACTGGCTAAACCAAATGCTTTTTAAAATACCCAATGAATTACTACTCAGGTTTTCTTGCTAAGTTTTGCCATTCGCTGGTTTCTTGTTCTTTGAGATGTTTTCAGCAAAACTGTCTTTCATTTGGAAAAGTGATATAGAAAATGCTGTCACAGTTTATGCTTTTCAGTTACTGCCATTTTTTGAAAATCAATTATGCAGCTGTTTAGTGAAAAGAGTACTGTTTCAGTAAGGCTGCAGAGAAAAAAACAACCCCACAAAACACATGCTCCAGCATCTCTACAGTTACCAGACAAATACAATTTTATCTCTCACATTATACCATTCACTGATTGTTTTGGCTTCTGGATGAAAAGCACAAAACTAGCTAAGGTAAAATCAAATTTCCCTGAAACACATGGTTTTATTCCAGCCCAGACTTCTGGCAGAGATATCTTTTATGGTAACTAGACAAGTACCTGCCTAGCACAAGCTTCCTTACCTGCAGTCCCCAAGGTACTGTTCACTTCTCCAGGCATTGTCTGGGTATTGTTCTTCAACTTCACTGAGCAGCCAAAGTCTCCTAGTTTAATCAGTCCAGATGAGGTAAGAAAGATGTTGGCTCCTAGGAAACACAAGGAAACACAGTAACACTTGTTTAAACCAGAGCTGAATTGAGGAACGAGGGCTTCTCAATACAGTCTTGGAAGTTGCAGTGGGTAATAGCTGAATTCACACTTAGATCTTTACCTGTGAATTAAGTGTGGAATATAGCAGCATTAAAGATGTTCTGGTGGGGTTGTGCTAACATGAAGTGTACTGGAAGTTGACAAGTGTTCAAACGAAAAAAAAAAGCAGTATGGCAGGCAAATTAAACAGCTTTCCATACAACCTCGTAACAAGAAATGACTCCTTCAGGAATTCCAGTGCTTCTCCTTGTGAGCATTAAACTCAGAAGAAACTGCTTCCTGGTAGAGGCCATTGCTGTGTGCCTCCCACTAGTATCTTTTCAGTTCTTCTGAGTCAAGACATGATATCATAGTTGTCAATTAAAACAGTGTGGCCAGCAGGATGAGGGAAGGGATTATCCCCCTGTATTCAGCTCCGGTGAGGCTGCCATCAAGTTCCGTGTCCAGCTCTGGGCCCCTCACTACAGGAAGGACATTGAGGTGCTAGGACATGTCCAGAGAAGGGCAACTGAGCTGGGGAAGGGTCTAGAGCACAAGTCCTGTGAGGAGCGGCTGAGGGAGCTGCAGATGTTTAGCCTGGAGTAAAGGAGGCTCAGGGGAGACCTTATCAGTCTCTACAACTGCCTGAAAAGAGGATGTAGCCAGGTGAGTGGTGGTCTCTTTTCCCAGGCAGCAAGTGACAGGACAAGAGGAAATGGCCTCAAGCTAGACCAGAGGAGGTTCCAGTTGGACATCAGGAGGAATTTCTTCACTGAAAGGATGGTCAGGCATTGAAACAGGCTGCCCAGGGAGGTGGTGGAGTCACCGTCCCTAGAAGTGTTCAAGATACAACTGGGCATGGTGCTCAGTGCCATGGTTTAGTTGTTTGACGTGGTGGTCGGTCCAAGGTTGGACTCGATCTTGGAGGTCTTTTCCAACCTTAAAGACTCTATGGTCACAGCTGACTTGCAAAACAGAGCTTAGAGCATTTTATTATGTATACTACCAATTGCCGACTCCTATTGCACTTTACTTCCAGAGTAATTTTTGGAGGAGGACTACCATTAAAATAACTGGCTATACTGGCAGCTTACACTAGAACAAACTTCCTCAGCATAGTTAAAAATCTCCAAGGGGAATCTGCAAGTGGCTTTAAGTCAGTTGCTCAACACAACAGTGCAAAATAAGCCAAGTAGTTTTGACAACCTGTGGTTTTCTTTCATTCAACATCCTGCCAAAATATTCATGTTGACAGCAACAGAAAACAGGTAGAGCAGAAGGAGCTCCTTATGTCAGGCCACATTCTGGATTCTGCAAGTATCACAATGAAAGGACAAGTAGGTTGCAAGTATCACCTGGCAGAAATAGAGCTTCAGCTGTGATCTTTCTTGAGGAAAGATGGATAGTATGCACAAAACAAAACTGCTCACCTACTCTAGGAGCAGGCAGATGTTGGAGATTTCACTACACATAGCCTCTTCTCAGGTCACACAAGAGATTCATTCCAAAATGGCTCATCTGGATAGAACCTTCCAAAGTTTCTCACTTTTGTTCCACCTTGAGCAGTTCAGAAATTCTTGGCTGCTCCTCCTTTGTGTTAGTCTTAGTTAATAGCTTTTTCCCATTCACTTGGTTGGGCATCTCCAAGATATTCATAGAGAATACAAAGAATCCTCAAAAAGCTCAAGTCAAAAAAAGGCAGTGCAGGTCAATGATGCCAAAACCCTGCCTGTTTCTCAAAGGACTCTCTGACTACTCTAACAACAGTTGGTAACTATTTAGTCCAAGAGGTGTTACATAGAACTGCAATTAATGGTTTAGCAAAATCATTAACAGAATTAAATTCCAACCTTTAGTTACTGTAGACTTTTACAAGTCCTGAAAGAATTAGCGTTCAGGGAATACAGTTCGTCTGCACATTGTGTGCAGTGGTTTTCCACTTCTGGCATTCAGATGCTTGCACTCCATAATTCTTTCACTGGATTCTGCAGTTCGCCATCAGTGGGACCTATGTTCAGAGTCACCCTGCAATCAAAGGCGCGTGTAATGGAGCTGGGTAGACCATCCCTCAGCTTCCTGAATGAAGGAGGATCCAGAAAGACAAAGCAGTACAAGGAGGCTGCTTAATGGGACACTAAGTATGGGCAATGCATTAGGAGAGTGACAGCTTCTTTTTCCTTTGAACTACCGTCAGCTGCTTTTCTAATGTTTTCAAACAGTTGCTTGTCAGATAGGAAGTAGGTGCACTTAGCCTACACAAAGACCTTAGGAAAAACAGTCCTCACTAGCGAACACTTTCTCAGGGATGTTTTGGAAACCTGTGTTTCCATTCCTCAAGAAAGCAACATGAGAATTTCACAGAAGGCTACATAGTGGTTTCCAACTACTACAGTGGGTGGAGCCTGGCAGTGGTGAAGTGCAACAATCTCTCTTCTGACTGAATTTAGGCTACTGGAATAGTTTAGTTTAATACAGTGCAGAACCTTCTTCCAAGGCCTTTCAAACTAGAGTTTGTCCCTTTTAATAAAAAGTAATGACAATTTAGCCTAAGTGTTACCATGAAAGCTCCTGTGAGCCCTTTTCCGAAAGCACTTGGAACTGTCATATGGAATAAAGCACTGAAGCAAAGTTTCACCAAGACAGAGACAGCACTTGAAGACTCATGTTCCAGACACATTCTTGTCAGCTTCCACTGATGTGGTGTCGCTGGAGCCTGTTTTGTAAACTGCTTGTTCAGAAACCAAGACCAGACTGCAGAAGAGGTCTTTAAAAAGGGTCTCCTTGTTAAATGAAACCTGCACAGAATCCAGCAGGACCCGTGTAAGAAGAGCAGACAAAATGTACTTTGAAGATGCCCGATGCTTTTTTACCTTTGACAGTTAACTACTGGGAATGTAACAGAATTCCTACATATCTGCATGGTTAATAGGCAAAATAAACCCAAAGACCACGAGTAAAACAGCAGAAAGGGACCACCCCCCCATCTGTTCCCTCTCTCCCCTTACACGTGCACTGTCTGAAGCACCATCGCTGGATGCACTTGGCAGAGGCAGGAGGTAGCCCAGTTGTGCACAGCCCTCCTGCTGTTACACCACAGGTCCTCCTGGGCACACTGTGAAGAGCAAGTGTCAAAAGCCACACTCCTCCTAGAGTAGCCAAAACCGAAAGCATTTAAACTCAAGTTTCACACCCTGTACCTCTGCCAAACCAGCCCCATAGTAAGAACAGTGAAAACTGCACTAGCATGATAGTCCAAAGGTTTTGGTGGAAGTCCTATGAGTCCATGGAGCAGTACAAAAAGCCCCACTAAAGGCTGTGCTGTAATACCAGAAAAAGAGGTAGCTCGAACATTCCACAGCCAGTGCTTAAGCAGTGCAGCAGCCAAATTCATTCAAGAAACAAGCAGGCCAAATTCTACTCTTGGATGAGAAAATCAGCTTTCACATCCTCTTTTTCTCTTAGAAAGCACGACACGTGCCCACAGTCTCCTGCTGCACAGTCTTCCAGCTCTTGCTGAATGACCTTCCTTCCTTTGTCTCATCAAGAAGACAGGATAGCAGAAGTTTTGCGCTAATCACAAGGTTAACAAGAAGCCAGTAATACAGTAGCAGTTTGATGAAGACTTTTTCGTATAGAGCATCTCATTCACAACTTTCTGATTTACTAAAGCTTCAGATACAATCCTTTCATTTTCTGTATTCATCCAAGCACTCTTCAGGAACACACCCTTCTCTCCTGAAGAGAATCCATCAGGCACAGCCTCATTGATTAATTCCTCTCAATGCCGCACTTGTGAGACCACACCTTGAGTGCTGTGTCTTGTTTTTAGGCTCTCCAGCACAAGAGAGACAATGACACACTGCAGGAAACTTAGGAGAGTGGTGTCAAGATGTTCAGAGGGCTGGTGCACCCAGCATACAAGGAAAGGCTGCAAGATGGGTTTGTTCAGCTTAAGAAGTGATGCTCAGGGGAGTGGGTGTGCAGGGGATTTATTGCTGTTTTCAGCTGTGTAATAGGAGGATAGCAAGACTGTGGAAACAGACTTTTCCCTCAAATGCACACTGTGAAATGGTTATCCAGCAATGGACGCCAACCGCTACCTTTGCAGATTCCAGGGAACTATCAGGAAAAAGCTTTTCACAGTGGGGATAGGTCAGTCATTGGAACAGGAACTCTCCACCCCTGGAGATACACGTATATCTCATCTCAACAATGTCCTGAGCAATCTGATCTAACTTGACATTGGGTCCGATACTGAGGCTGGCCCTGTTTAGGACAGAGGGCTCAGAGATGTCCACGGGTTCCCTCCAGCGTTAAACATTCCATCATTCTGCATCACTGACCAGAACAGCTTCCTTACAAAAAGTGAAATAATTCTAACCAAGGAAACTGGGCTTAGTCACAGGAATCAAAATTCAAAACCCAGAATAGAGATTAAAAAGAGTATCACAAGAGACTATCTCCTGCTACATACCAGCACCACCTGCTTTTCACAATGATACAGACTAAACAAAAGCAGTGCAGCCAAATGTAACAACCAGCCAACACAACCCTCCACCTGCCCTCACCACCACAGGCTGGAAAACGTTTTTGGCAGCTCCATCTTGCTTTATCTTTTACCCTCATAGAGCTGGATGCCATCACAGCATCTGAAAGACAACAGTGGCACAAAGGGACACTACTAACCAAAAGTCTATTTTTGAGCACAAGGTACTTGCAGACACCAAGTACAGGTGCCTTGCAGGATACAGATAAACAATCATTCTAAGAATTGCTTATCTGCTGCTAAAAGAAATAGATCCACAGTGATGTTTAGCAAACTGGCCATGAGAGACCTAGTGTGATCTGACAGCAAGATTTTCATAGGAAAGCAGTTTTAACAGTCTGAATGTCATTCTTCCCTATCAGAAAAATAAGAGTACCAGTCTACACAAGAGATAAAATTAAAACTAGAGTGTTCTTTATGGCAGTTAGCCTGAAAACTTGGGGATGCAATATTAGCATAAAAGAAGTCAATGAGCAAAAGACTTCCAATGCATCTGGTAACCTTTATAAAAATAACCTCTGTGGTCTGTCTTTACATTCTGCCATGGAGTTTCAGGAAGGTCTGTCTATACACAGATGTGCCTGCAGTGACCCTCTGTTACTCTCAAGAAACACCCCAACATCTGACGTAAGGAACCTGTTGCGACAGCAATGCTCTCAGGTAACACAACATTACAGTTCTGTTCAACAGCTTTTCTCACTCCATGCGTTTCCCTGAAGAGCAGAAGACCTATTTGGAAACATATCCAGATATCAGCAATGGCATTAAGCAGCACAAAAGAAATCCCTGTCAGCCAGCCTTGGATTTTGATCACAACGAGCTTCCAGGAGAGCATAATCCAGCTAAGCGGAACCTGGACAAGGAATGATCAAGAAAAGGGCAAGGAGGGAACTGTGAAAAGCACAAAGGGAAATCCACAACTGGAGAGAAACCTTTGGTGAGGAAGGAGAACCAGAAAAGGTAAGATTGCTGGGGAATGGGAGTGAGGGAAAGTGTTTTCTAGAAAAAAAAAGCCAAAACTGACTCAAGAGTGGCCTACCTGGGTGGAAGGCCTCTGGATCGTAGATAGTTCTTTTCCCAAATGAGAAGCACGAGGCCAAAGGACCAAGAGCAACTGGGAACCTCCTACACTGCTGCGGTGATTCAAAACCCTGTGAGCAAGAGGGACATAGAAACCCAGCATCGTTGGGTTGCACTGCCTTGTCACAAAATGAGCATTCACAGGGCATATTGTGTGCATTGCTTCCCCTACCTTCGCCTAAGTTTCCTGCCATTAGTGAGCCAAATATGTCAGGCTAACAAAACCAAGATAACCAGACATGGAGGATGTTGTTGGAAGGCGCAGAAAAAGAAAAATGAACCTGAAATGAGGACTGACACCGGGTATCTTAAATGCCAAGCCCAACCCCCACTTTGGTTACTGTAGTTTCAGTCTCCTAATTACATATGCAAATGCTGACAGCCAGGCACAAGAAGATACATGTATGGGAAAAAAAACACTAGATAAAGCCATATCCTAAAATCACTTAAGTCCTTTTAACAACGGTTTTGTTACTAAGTTTAATCAGCCATTCATCTGAAATTCCAAAACTTTTTGGGAAAATGGAATCACAAGGAAAAGTTCTGATGCACAACTCTAGCACTGTACACTGCCTGTCAGCTCCAGAAAACAGCACTTATTTGCACAGACAAGAAGGAAAACGGCATTACATAACTCAGTACATTATTACTAAAAATGCACGGACTAATAACTGAGTTCAGATAAATCCCCAATAATCTTAACAACCTCTAAAAAAACTACATAAATCATGGGCAAAATTTATGAGTTTGAAATGACAATTGTGAATGTTTTTTACAATCTACACTTAAAAGAAAAAGCATGAAACTAGCCAATAACTTGCAAACTGAAGAGTTAGTGGTAGATTTTATACAAACAATGGCTGTATAGATAATGCACACTAAATATGCAAATGCATCCCCCTATCCTTTCCCCTGCTCTCATCTACCACACTGGAACAACAACATTACCTTTCTGGTTAACATTACCTTTAATGTCTCGATGAACAATACCATGTTCATGCAGTACATTGATAGCTATCGTGATCTGCTTTGAGTAGAGCCTAATGACATGCTCCTGAAGGCCCAGTTTTGATACCTCCTCCAGAGTGCCCTCATCACAGTACTCCATGAAGATGTACATTTCTTCCTGTTGTGGGAATCAAACCAGATTTCATTTGGTATGATTTTTTATATTTTAAACACTGAATTAAGATATAGTTTTCCTTACATCCTTCATTGTTCATTAAATGAATAATGAAAGTATCATGTAATGTCTTAATGAAAGTATAACTTACCATGAAATATCTAATAAATCATCTCTTCAGAACTCTATTCTCTCTAGCATGCTGCAACCTAACATATTCTGTTGCACAGCTATGGAAACTCTCTGCTACGTGCCTATCTGCATCATTTGTACATAACTGATACTATTTGGTGGTATAAAAATACAGTGCTTTGGCATCAACCAAAAGACACTTTGGCAATCTTGCAGGTGTATTACACAGAAATTTAAAGAGATTATTTCCTTATTTAGAGAACGGAAAAAAAAAAAGGGTACAAAATGATGTTTTAGGCTTGTTTTTTATCACTTGTCTCTGTCCCAGTCCCTGCTGTATCATGTGTTGATAGCTCTGGATGGGCAAGTGTTTTGTTCTTTGCTGTGGCTTGAACAAGCATGCCAACTCTAACTCACTTTAAGGAAAATTTAGGTTTCTGCTCCCACTCTGTCTCCAAGCCCAGTTGATCTCAGACAGACTGAATTAATATAAAAAGATGGCAAAGACATCAAGCTCTTAGAAACTAGTCTGAGAAACCAATGACCCAGTGGCAAAGACACCCAAATTTGTGTCTTCAAGTAGAGGAATGCAGAAAGCAGCCTATGCCCTCTTCTAAACCAGCAATGGGTCACCAAAACAACTTATTCCATATCAAGCAAATCAGTCAAATCCAAGCAGCACTTTCCAGCAAGACATCAGGACTTGAGACTCGTAAGTGGGAAGAGCATGTGGGAAGCAGAGAGTAATAAAAAGTTGGGTATCTCAGCATATAACTTTGGAATCCAACTCTGTAGAAAAATATATTTCATTAGTTCTGCTGCTCAAGCAAGAAAACGCTTTTTCCATCTGAAGAGATGCTAGCCAAATTCCAGTACTTGTCTGGCATCAAGATTTAAATGCCAGCACAAGATTTTTCCAGGAATCAACATGATACAATACGAGTACAACCTTTGCTGCTAACAGGGACAGGTTTTAGCCTGTCTAGTCTTTTTCTACATACAGAAGTTACTATACCACAGATGATACAACTTGCTTTTAGACCAGTTCAACAGAGGAGCAGCATAGAATAGCTCCAGCATTACTCACTCTATTCACTTATTTTAAGCCTTCTCTGTTCATGTACCAGTTCCAAAAAGTCTCTCCAAACTATGTTTCAGAGACTTCAATATCCAGAGGAAAAGAGACACACTGCTATTCACAGAGATAACCAAACAAGGCTAACTAGAATGTTCTCATGTAAAAACCTCCAATAATGCAAAGCTTCTTAAAATTTTCTCTTTGTCTTATAAAAAAGCCCCAATAATTTATGTTTTCTTACCCTGTGGAGCTCCACACCAAAATAACGAACTAGGTTAGGGTGTTTGATGCCTTCAAAAATCTTCAGTTCATCAGCTGTTTCTTTGATGGTTTTGTGATCATTAGGTTGAAATCTTATCTGCAAGAAAGATTTGTCATTATTTCGCTGCTATTCCAAATTAATAAGGAACAAAAAAGCGAACAAAGCAACCTAAACTCAAACACAACAAAAAGCTTTTGTTGTTGTTGTTAAATAGCATCATCACACAAAAAGCCCCCAAATACCCCTCTCCATCCCCAAACTGAAACAAATACAGCACACTAAGCTATTTCTGGAAAATTACCTAAAATTCTGATGATTTATAAACTTTATAAGAGCAAAATGCTGTTACTTAAATGTGTAAATACACACGTGTACATTGCACATATGTATCTCTTCTGTGCTTGCCTTCTAGCTTAAGTGTGGTAGACAGACACAATACTAGAGAATCTGAAAGCAATGTGAGGCAGAGCTATCATTCAACAAAGATTATTTGCCAGGTACTTCATCACCAGAGAGTCTAAGGCATCTCTTTGAGGGGTGTATTCTCTGAGAACAAGGCAGCTGCAAGGAAAAGGTGTGGCATGGAACAAATATAATCAAAGGTTTTGATGAAAGAAATAGGTTTTCATTACTTCTCCTACAATATGCTGTGATGGACTGTTCAATGAGGAAAAACATTATCAGGTTCCGAAAAACTGATTTAAAGCTTCTAACCACACAAAGATAAGCAAGATGAATAGCAAGTTATGGAAGATGCTACTTTTACCACATTGTTAAAAAACAGAAGCTTCATTAAGAGTGCAGGACAACTGCTAAAGAAATAAATGCACATATTTTGCCTTCGGCTGCTAGGATGTTATGCTTGTTATGTTCTGTGTAACAATTCCAGGATACAGTTTGTACTCAAACAGTGGTAAAATTAAGTATGTGAAGATTACAAAAAGGTGACAAATGATATTCAACTATTTTACATATTCCCTAATGCATAGTTGCAATACTATGTATTTGTAGTACAGCTTGTCCACTATAATTTGAAGTCATTTTAATGACACTCTGGTTGAGATAATACAGTCTGAAGAAATCTTGGTGCAAGGGCAGGGGAATGCAGTGTTTTTAACCAGCTTTAAAAAAAAAAAAAAAGAAAAAAAAACCCAAATCAATAAATCTATCTTCTCCCAAGTTATTCTTAAAGAAATCCAGAAAAGACTTTTATTTGGAAGTTGCAAACAGTTTGCATTCAAACCTAGTGAAACAAACATCTGTCAAACAAGATCTATTTATAAGCTTACTTCAGCTTCTGCTAAAGAGCACACACATGCTATTCTGTAAACAGCACCTGCCTCTAGAAAGCAACTTTGAATTTCAGAAACAGAGTGCAACCTATGGGGGAAAAAATGTTGTTACCTCATCAGGAGAAAAAAAATGTAACAGCAACAAAATTTCAAATATTGGTATTAGTCAGTGACTGAGTATGGTACAAGAAGTTAAGCACAAGCCCAGTCTTGCTTTTCCACACCCTGGAGATCACATACGTATTGTGCGTGTGAAACAACTGGCTCATAAAATGTAACTGCTGCAACATCCAAAGGCTGTCACAGTAACTGTTGTGAACAGTTAATGCTTGCAGTTGTCTAAAGATGTAGAAATGCATTAAAACTAAACAATAATTTAAAAGAAAAACAACCACAAGGTGTTGTATAGAAATCAGATCTCTACACCTACACAGCTTTACTTACTTCTATCCTGAAAACTAGATTTTCTGTACCCACCAAGTTAGTCAGCAGTTTTGTGACTCAACCTAGCTCACACTACGGGAGAAGCTGAAAAACATCTGATGTCACACTTCCTATCTTTTGCTCTAAAGAATGAAGAAAAAAGTAATAAAATGTGAGAGGAAATAGTGCAAAGTAAAATATAAATTTGTGTACAGTCTTCACTAATCTTTCAAAATTATTTAAAATCTCTTAATGGAAGTTCATCTGTATTAAGCATTCATTTAAATTCATAACCATCCTATGAGATTAGTAAAAAACACATTATCCGTTTTACATACATTTAAATTGAAAGTTATAAACTGAAAAGCAACTTAAGGAGGAAAAAGTGCTAACAGCTGTGGCTACACGAAGAAACAATTTGTCTTCCCATCCTTTCCCCATTAGCTAACAGCAGTGTGCAGAAACCCTCAATGCCTGCTACGTCACCCACATTTGGTTTAGGAAAAAAAACCAAGGGCAGCAGTGATTCTTGTATTCACAGTACTCACTTCCTTCATAGCCATCAGCTCTCCAGTGTCAACACTGATACAGGTATAGACCTTCCCATACTGGCCTTCACCTGCAAGATTAGTGTCAGGAAAATTCAGTACACTACCTTCAACAAGCAACAGGTACATCAACTGCAATGAGGAAACATCACTGAAAGCAGCTTGTCAACACTTTATACCTTTCTTTTTATTTAAAACTCGAAGTAGCTTTTAACTGTAACACTTAATACCGCATTCACAGCCCTGAATTCAAGCTGGATAAAAGTAAAAACATTCATTGGATGACCTGAAAGAAAACTTCTCAAGAACAAAGATTTTCCCCCAGAATCCCAAACCAGAGAGTAAAATACGATCATATGGGGGAAACAATAAGATTGGTGAATTAAATCCCAGAGTTCAAACTCATTTCCATTCATATTTCTGGTTCTTCCAAATGTAGAACTTGAACATTTTATAGGGCTAAACACATGCAGATATCACAAGATCACACCTAAGTAATCATCCTAACCAAATCCTTCTCCTAGTTTCCTGTTATTTGAATGAAAACTTCAGTGACATTCTACATTAAGAAAATCCTAGCCGCAACAGTATTTTGTATTTTAACATTTTGATTTCAGTAAAGCTGGTAATACGCCAATACACCTATGCAGAGACCCAAGATTTTTAAAGATAGTCTTTGATTTCCTTCACGAATACTAAGTTTGGTATTCTAGCTAGATAAATGAAAGTATAAAGCACATACCAATTTTGTTTCCTCTCTGCCACTTGAAAGTCACTTTTCTCAAACCTACGTGCATGACGTTATCATAAGATTTCGGTGTGTCACAAACTTGGCCAATGATGTTCTTCCTTCTCATCTCTCTGTATCTCCTTTCTTCAAACAACTGAACAGACTTTTGAACAGCTTCCATCGGGGCTTGCTTGGAAGCAGTGTCTAAAAAGAGTGATGAACAATTTCCTTGATTGAGAAATATTCGCCGTTATATTTTGTTACCTTTTGATATCACATGAAGTGACCAGAATTAAAAGAAAACTATTTTGTGAGTCTAATTAAGATGCAGGAAAAGAATAAGACATTTTAACAATCACATATGAAACTATCACTTATGAATCACATACGAAACTAAGGTAAAATAAGAATAGTGGTACCTTCCTAATCACCTCTCACTTGATTCAAGGAAATCACATCTATGAAACACAAACACATTTGTTTGCATTTGACCTGTAACTAACCTCTGATAGTGGAAATATGTTAGGGTCATAAAAGCACTAAGAAGACCAGTTTCTAATGTGACAGAAATGTTTTTCTCATGTTTCGTGAGGTTCTACGCTGCCACAATACATGCAAACAAGCTTCATGTATCGATCCGTACAGTATAGGAGTGTCTGAAGTAATCAAGTTACTTTCAGTTTCATGAAAATCAGCAGTAGGACAGAGAGGAAGGGGCCCCACAATAGCCTTAAATTTAGGAAACAGTGTGGGATCACACACTGTTAGACATCCAAAATAAGAAAATGTCACACTGGGGAGAGATCTTGGGAAATAAGGAAGTGCTTCCTACTGTCATGCAACTCATAACTGGGCACTGAATAGGGACAGCAAACTTCTGCAATTCCTACATAGTAACAAATGAACTCAGTTTTGTAGAACACTCGTAGTACCTTTCAGAAACTGAAAAGAATTAACTTTTATGAAGTTTAGTTACTCCTATGTCAAAAAGTACACCTTGTGATTCTGTTAGCAATATACTTGCATACCTGCAATTGGGGTTTTATTTTTTCTTCTTCCTATGTATAAAGCTGTGAAAATCTCCTCACAATCCACAATAAAATCCAATCTTTCAGGTTTTTTTTACTTTTCAGTAAAGCACTGCTTTAACAGACATTACGTTATAGTGACTCCTAAACACCTACCTTTGGTCTGGTTGATTAACGTTCTGAGCTCCCAACTCCGCCGGGATGAACCACTTGAATCTCCTTTTGGATACAATGGCTCTAGAGAAACAACAGTGTGAGCACAGAAGTAGCTTTACCTCATATTAAGGATTATGACACTATACTAAGCAGAAGCTGAGATCTTACATATAGGACTAATACACCCTACTTGTATAGCAACATACGCTCTTGCAATCAAAATCGACTTCTCTTTAGAAAACAAATTATAAAACAGAATTTCATTTATATAGAAACAGAGATCTCCTTCCACAACTGAGGGAAGCACTTCAAGCAAGGGCACTCAGAATCAAATATGCAAGATATCTGTAGAAAAACGATTTTCTACGGTTCCTTAGAACAAGATTTGTATTCATTCCAACCTAAGTCACCTTCCTTTTCATACAGATACAAAACAATGGAATAAGCATGAGGCAGACAGTATTTTCAACATTTGCTTAAAAACTAACAAAGATGAAAAAAATCTCCCACACCTCTTAATATAAATTTTCAAGGCATTTCTCTCTATGAAATCCAGTGCAGATGACCACAGTATCAATTCTATTTGGCTTCAGATTTTGTACTTCCTTTTAATTTGCACAATCAATCTTTCAAGGTATTTGTTGCAATAAATAACACATATACAGGGGCTGGGGAAACCTGAAGGAGAAGCCCTGATCAGAACATCAAGTCACACATCCTGTCCCTTCTTCCAGGATTCAAATAACAGCAAGTATTTGTAATATGGATACTGCAGGGATAAAGAACTGGACAGAAAACACTTCACTGCCCTGATGGATCCAGTTCATACCTCATTAACAGTGTTTCGAAATTTACTATCAAATGGGGTATATAATTCAGAAATCGTATTACTAATTTCATTTTGAACATCGGAACTTAGCAAGGCACCAGGAAATCCCTTCAGATACAATTCAGAAACAATATGAACAGCAAGAGAATACTGGATATGTCTGAGAACAGAAGGACTTACTCTGACCATATAAGCCTACGAGTTAAAAATCTAAGATTTCTGAATGCGATGAGGTGAAAATAATTTTTGGAAAGGGTAAGAACTGGGAACAGAGAGAAATATGTTAATGACATAAAGCATCTGCATATCCAGGTCACAATTTGTTACTGTGACAATCACCTTCTCGCTCTTCAGTGGGACTGGAGTGACGACTAAGGGATCTGAACTGCAACTCAGCTGCTATTGAAGCAAGTCGATCATTTTCAGGGACACTGGAACCCCTGTTAAAAAGAGCCATCATACTAATTAACTTGTCATTAGTATATATTTAGTGCAATGCTAATTTAACTTCAGTTTTTAAGAGACAGAACCTCTGAAGCCTAGGATATGAACCATGAAAGCAACATGAAAGAAAAACTGATGCCTAAAGGTAAACAGAAAACCCTCGCTATGCTATTTTGCCCACAAAATGAAGACTTCATATGATTTTAGTTATGCTGCTCTATGAAAAAGCCCTAAGCTTCCAAAGCATAAACTGCTTCAAACTGTTTCTTGCCCATAGCAACAGAATCCATTTTCATGACTTGTAACCTACGACTAAGACAGCTGCTGCAGGATGCAGCCTGTGTCACAGTTAGATACATAATCAGAAGTGATTCAGCTGGTGATAATGTGAGCCACATCATCAGATGAAAGGCAGTAACTGAATTCATATGTGCCTAGTACACTGCAAATACAGTCACAGTCCGTAATCATTAAGTCAGAACTAGTGGGAAGAGACACAAGCTGGTTGACAGGAAGGACACTGTTAAATGACAGCAGCCTGATCGCTTGGAGGCCCCAGTTCTTCCGGACAGCACGGAGTGGAATCAGATGCCTCAGAGTAAGAGCCAGATGAACAAGAAGGCTGAACAGAAAAGAAAACAATACTAAGAGAAACGAGACTTCAATTCTTAGGTCTTCAGGCACCTTCCTCCAGCCCCAGACAACAATTAGTCCACTCATGTTTTAGTAATGTAAATTTGTAAATTCCGTGTTGAAGTCTTCCTACCATTAACTCCTTTTTGGACAAGGCTCCCTTTCAATTTTTAAAGTGTGATGGGGAAGAATTGTGACTGATGTCTCTTTAAACAATGTTTTAGAGGTATGACCTAAACATTACTGAAAACTGGGCAACATTGTTAAATCCTTCACTGAAAGCTAACAACTGCAAAAAGATGAAAGATCCCTGACATCACAAGGTGCACACACACTCATGAGAGGACTCCCTTACAGTCCAATAGTTGTTTCCAAATTGTATCTGATTATTACCTAAGAATAGTTTGAAAACAAAAACAAAACAAACAAACACAAAAACCCAAACAGAAAAAAACCCCAAAAACGACAACCTTGAGAACAGAAGCCAAAACGGAAGACAACCTATTCCCATGAAAATGTTCTCCACACGATGTTTGCTTTGCACTTCCTACTACTGCCCAACCAGTTTTTATAAGTTTGAGCAGGAACTGAAACTAAACTAGCAAAAATCCTCATTATTCTTCAGGAAGTTGAGGTTTTAATGAGCAAGAAGGCTAAGCTGGTTCTCAGCATATACAGAGCAACAATTCCTGATGCACAAAATGCTGAAAAACAAGCAAAGGTACACCACCTCTAAAGCGAGGCAGCAGCTGAACACAGAACCCTAAGCACCACAGCTTTGAATGGAGGTGCCTAAACCCCATTTCAGACCCATCTTAGGCACCTACAGCTTTTACTGATCCAGAAAGTCTGTACGCACATTATTAGACAAAAATTACAGTAAAAGAGAAGAATGCTTGATAATTTTTGGCTCCAGCCCTGGATAAATAATAAAATGATGAATAATAACCAGTTAGCTCATAAATTGACCATCTATAAAGCTTATTAGCATAAACCTAGTGTAAATGAATAAATATCAAAAAGCTCAGTGTAAGCAACCAGGTATATGTGCTTTAGATTTTAATTTCTAGTTATACTATATTGGTTTGTTTTTTTCTTTTGGTTATTGTTGTTAAGAAAAACTTCACTAGAACTATGGTGGCATTTGTGCACTATGCACTGCCTAGTACAACTGATTTACCAAGTTCCTACATTCAACTTTTCATACATATTTAATGCTTATAATCATGTCTTAAATGTCTAAAGAGTTTCTGGAAAATGTACAAAGTTTCTGTCTTTGTGCTGTTCCAGCACTGGACTCCACATTTTGCCAAACCACAAAACACTTAACTGATCCAAAAGATTCCATTTCTCTTTTGGAGCACAAATAAATTAAATTAATAATTAAGTCTGCAATGCATCAAAGTTTGCAACTTTGTTTTAACTATACTAAAACAAAAAAAAACCTGTAGAAATATATTACATTGTAGTATTTTGCCTTCCTCAATAAACAAAGCCCCTAAAAAAAACCCAGCAGCCTCCAGAACTCTGTCTCTGCTTTCATAAATTTTTTCTTCAAATTATTCCTAACTCATATAGGGTATTAAACACTACTTAAAAATCCAGAGAGTGCATTAAAAAAACCCAGATTATGAGATATTTTATGAACAACCATCAGAAAAATAAAGCTGAGAACTGCAAGAAAAACACAAGTCTTTGAAAAACACTAATTATCCATCCCACAGTCAGCTTATAAAGCTGCCAGAATCTCTCAGTAAAAATTCTCTAGAACATTACTTACTTGAAAAGGCTATTCAAACGCTGCAGACTACTGCCTACTCTGTCTTTTTCATGAGGGGGCTTAAAACAGAGGCATGAAGGATAAATAATGTCTATGTTTGAATGACAAAAATTTCAAGATGTATTTACAATCACAAAAAAGGCCTAGATTCATAAGGTATACAACTGGAGGCTACTGTAAAACGTGCAAGTCACATCCTGTAACAAAAATAATTGAAAAAACTGGCAGAAAAGGTTGCATATAAAAAGTGGCAATTTACTTCCCTCTTAACAGCTTAATGCATGCTTCTGCCGTACATCTGATAACAAATCAAACCATGATGGTTTGCCAGCTCAAAACCAAAAATTATTTATTACAAAACAATTCATAATCAAGTCTTATCTAAGTTCACTTTGGTCACAATCAATCTGTTGTTCCTTCACCACCTCTTTTTTTTCTCTACCAGCTGTGTATATAGTCTGATATGTGTATCCATTCATATGAATTTCTGTTCCAGAGAACTTTCAGTACTCTGCAGTAGAAATGAGAATCCAAAAAGCTATTTTTAAACTCTAAGGTTAACACCACTGTGTTAAGAGCAGATTTTTCACAGTCAGGTGTGCAGGGGAAAAAAAAGTAAAATAAAATTGGGAGCCATGTCAGTAGTCTGACTGTAATATGGGAAGAAGAAATATCAACAGTTTGAAATTATAACAGCCAAATCCAAGGTCAAAAAACAAGAAAGATACTAGCACAGGTCTGTCAAAAAAAAAGTCACTGTGATGATACAGAAGTGGTTTGTTACACATCCTGATACAAGAATAGTTTCTTTCATATTAAGTTTGTTCTGCACCACCCTAAGAAGCCAAAGGTGTAGCAAGAAATATTTTTTTTAAAAATCCTCATGTGTTTAATTTTGCATTTGCCACTATATAGTATTTCAAAATATTTATGATGGACAATAACAATACCAAAACTGTTAGCAAACATCAAAAAAAAATGAAAGTCTTTGCACTTATTTGTATCTTACAGTTATCTTAGTGAAAGTGATTCTATGATTCTAAGTGTTAGTTATCAGTACTAATTATTTACTAAAGTTATACCAAAGAGCTGACTGGCGTATGTTCATTGCATGGACATTTTACTGAGCAAATCTGTAATCTACATCGGAACTGCATGCTTTAACTACAACACTGCTCAGGCATTTTGAATCTGAAAGTGGTCTCATCATCAATTTCTAAGACGTGATTTTGCTCAAGTCAAACATGAATGAAGGAGCCAGTGGAAGATGTGATGGGAGGGGAGAGCGCGGTGCAGATGATCTATTAGGATGTGTGTGGAAACAGTTATGTGGGTGATGTAGGTAGGATGAGGCTGCTACATCACGGAGCGGAGCTACCTGGTCTCATTTGCACTGCTGAGAGGTTTGGGCTGGGCTGAGTCGCTCCCGACGGGAGCGGGGCGACTGACAGCAACACTGCCGTGGCTCCGCGCATCGCAAGGGACGCTCCGCGTGCTGTGGCAAGAAGAAAAACTTCAGGAAACAGTTCAAAAAAAAAAAATGTATGGAGTTGAAAGTTTGTTTTAGAAACAAAATACTGAAGTGTGTATAATGATGCCTGACTTTACAAGCTTTTCAATTACATAAAGATTTTTATATGGAATAACTCTGGGTCTTAGAAGTTTCATGGGCTGACAATGTGTACAGTAATAATAATCCTCAAAATAAAAATCTTCAAATCTTTAGGCTAGTACTAGTTTCTGCCAACAGCTAAGTGACTTCTGAAAAAAATGTCAACTGTAGAGTTTCTCATTTTTGTCATATTCTTGAAAAATAGGGCCCTCTGTGCAAAATTATGCATGGCAATGTTTATTTTGAAATTTTTTTAAACTATTTTTGCATTAATTCTCATGTCAACTCTTTCAAAGGCAGGAGAAAAGATCCCCTGTTTTAAGCTTATTCACAGCAGGTTGGTAATGACGCAGAAATGCCACCATATTTCAGAATGCTACATTTTTAAGTTCCATGTATGTAAACTATAGAAGGCACTGCCACAGGAACTAAGGCAGGCATTCAAAGTGGGGAAGGAAGGAAAAGTCTTGTTAATGAGCAGTTTTCACTGAATTAAAGGTTTTTACATTGAAACACTGGTTTCAGGAAAGATAAAGGGGTTAAGAATGAGTTCAAAGCGAGTGCGCATGCACCAACAGAAAGGGGGATGGGCGAGCAGCAAGAAGAGGAAACTTGTATTGTCCTTAAAAGCACATCAATAAAATCTGGATCACTCACATGCTAATTTTTCCTATCTGCTTCGCCCACAAAGGGAAAGACAAGGTGTTCCACTTACTGACATTCGGCATAGCTGAGAGAGGATGAAACAGTTTAAAATTCTGTACTAATGCTAAATACCTGAAGCCTTCAGGCGTAGGGATGATGAGATGAGGATTTGGTGGATCACTATGGCACCGAGGCACTTTTACAGGACGAGGACTGTTTCGATGAACAGCTGCAAACATAAAAACAAATCACATTTAATCAGATGTCAGAAAAACTCTGTTAGGCCCATTTCAAGACAAAAAATTAAAACAAATTCCTATTTACAGAGTTAAGTGTGAACTCGCACATATTTCCTTATCCTTTAAGAAAAATACATATTATTCCAACTTTAAATATATCAATTGTATGCATTAATACTTTCCATTTAATAATTTTTGTATTATTTAACTCATCCATAAAATAATGAAAATTCTCCAGATAGTTAAAAACTAGCAGTTAGAAAATGTGTACATACTTCATAAAAACTTCATTATTTCTACTTCACAAATTAATTCATCTTATTGCAAAATAAATATTAACCAAATAATAATTAGCAAACTAAAGAGCAATATCATGTTCCCTTTGCGTAAGAATTAAGCTTTCTCAGACAACAATGGGAAGCAAATTAAGCTGTAGAAAAAACCCAGGTATGACAGTTTTACCCAAACTAATGCCCCTCCATGACAGTCTGCCCCAAGGAAGTGGTACAAATGGACATGACAAAACCTAAATGAGTAGTCCCTGTCTTTAAGCCTAACTAATTCAGTGCCTCCAAGAGCAGTCTGCATCATCTGCCTCAACTCCTCCTTAAACAGTAAGAAAAATACTGTGGCAGTCATATCTCAAGACAGCTGGTTGCCCCAAACCATGAGTCAGTACTTTCTGCAGGCTAGGTTCCACTCAGTGAGCTGAGTTTCTGCCTTGTTTGCACTACTAGGGCAAGCAAAAAATGCCAGGGCCAGGTGTTGGTTATCCTGCTGTAACTGGCAAATACGCTAGCAAGAGACCCAGAGGCCGGATCCTAACCCACAGGCTGTTTCACAAAGCAAAAAGACAGCACAAAACACCAGGAGATACACAGCTATGTGTCTAGATGCAGCAGCCTGAACACAACTGGATCCTCTGCTTTGGGAAAAGGGGTAAAGACCACAGTGGGTTTAAGTCCTTCAACACGGACTAAATGTGCAAACATAAGTGGGAAGTCCTATTTTTCTCCTGATTAGGAGACAGGATGGGTATCTGCAATATCTGCAGCCAGGATACAGTTTATGTTAAATTCCACATGTATTGAAGTTTCAGACTGCTGTTCAAGTCTGCACCATCCATCTGTGTCACCCCCTCCCCGTGCCTCTGAGACAAAAGCTGTCAGGCAATTTAGTTTGTGTGATCTTCTGGGTCTGCAACAGCATTTATAAGACTTTCAATAATTTGGCATCATCATGCTGGTAATTCACCTAAAACAGGTCTCCCTCTCAACAACAGTACTAAAAGTGAATGTACAGGTTTTACATCACCATACAGAATTTGGCTGGATTTGATTTTAGACTATGCTTCTTTCCAAAAGATTGGGCTGACTTTCATTGCAGAAAGTTTGTCACCATTTTGATGAGAAAGTCTCATAGCTATCAAAACAAGTTTTCCTAAAAAACTGGAAAACCTCCTCTTGCTGGAGGCAGATTACCCTCCCTTGATGTCTTCTATCATCAAGCCTGCCCAGGAAGTGGACACCAGGAGAAAGATAAAAAAGCTGACAAAGTATTTTGAGAAGTAAACTAGTTAATAGAGTTCAGAGGAGGAAGAGAGAAACAGTGCTGAGAAAGAAATGTGTAAAAGGGACGCACAGCTGAGAAAACATTCTTTTCTCGAGATACATCATCAAATATGTTGATTTCACTCTAATGATATCAACATTTATATCCATAAAGATGTATTTTACATTATGCCATACTTTACACTGGAGAACTATTTCGCACAGCCTCCATGTGTAACTCATGTGTACTTGATAACATAAAGTCCATCAGAAGCAAAAACATCTGCAGTGCCACAATGAAAGTTTGGGAGAGGGAGCTGTAAATGCCTTCTTAAAGTTAAAATCACTTCTTTACCCAACCTTTAAACAACACAGTCCTTTCCTGTAAGATCTGCAAGACTTCACAGGAAGGACAAAATCAGAGGAAAGCATCTATAAAGCTTTGAAATTTCTTCAGTAAAACCACCACGTATTTATACTTTATCAGGCAACAATGGTTTCATGTCAACAATCACAAAAAGATTGAAAATACTGTTATTGGTATTTCTTGCACTTAAAAAGCACTTTACAATCAAAATTCTATAAGAGCAGCAGCAAAGCTCCAGAACAAACACCAGTAACTTCTGCCTTACCAAGGTACAAACCTGTAACAGGACTGTGAGGTTTTCCAATAACATGGCCAATGCACTCATTCATCAGAGCTTGTAAACTCTAGAAAAGAAACATAAAAAGTTGTGACGTTTTGTTACAAGAAGGTTGATAGTCATATGATAAGGCTCATAGTAACAAAATTATATTGTTCAAGTATATAATCTGTCAGATAAGCACCCCTATATTCTACCTATTCTATTAAACTTCTGGATCCCCATTAGCGTTTTGACTTAATTGATTTTTTTTAAAGCTAGGAAGTCTTAGTTTTGTCTTGCCTTTTGTCCTTGTCAAAATTACAGAACTGTAAGAACTAAACGGTGACATATCATAAAGAACATTTCAAAATACAAAGGTATTGGAACTTAATGTTCATTGTTAATAAAATTAAAATCACATTCCCTGGAAAAAGCTGTAACAATCTTCCCTGCCCTCCCCCTCCACATCCCAAGAAGAAACCTAAAAAAATTGAGTGAGAATACGATGGCGTGAATCTCAAGATGAAAATCTGTTGAACAAAAAATATGAAGCCCTGCATATTAGAAGAAATACACTTTCCTTATCTACCCATGAAGCTATCAAAACTTTCATGAAAGGGACTTTAACAGTTAAAATCACTGAACTGGGCCTCAGGCAATCTGAGCTCAATTATTAGGTGTACCATTCACTGTGTATGTAAAAAAGGACAAATTATTAAATTATTAAATTAAATAAATTAAATCTGGTTCAATTTACTTGTCGGAACACCAGTGATATAATATAACTTCACGAAGTAGTAAAATTATGTTCTTTGATAGAGCTGCTGTGAAGGTCACTTCTATATGCCAGTCACTCAGAGTAGCCAAAATTTCTTCTAGAAACTCAAAAAACTTAGTGAAGACCAAGAACTTCAAGGACTAAGAAAAAATGGAATTATAAAACTAAAGAAGTGTTGGGCTTGAGACTTTGGCATCTTTTACCAACGCAGACTGTGCTAGAATTTCCTCTTGAAATGTAGAGCTCTAAATCTAGACCATCATTCTTCCATGACATGATGTAGTATCTAAGAGATCAGGATTGACATTGTCATTTCTAGGTAAAATGCTGTGACCTGTGCTACACAGATTAATCAAAGTGGCTTCAAGTCATGATGTTCAAAACTGAAACCCAGTTTAAGAAAGAAAAAAGTTCTAAAATGCAGTTAAGGTTTTGCCCCCCAGTCCCACCTTTCTTTCCCCCTTACTTGTTCAAAGTCTGTTTCAGAAACTGTGTCAGAGCAAAAGAATTTGAGGGGCTACTTCCTAGAGCTAAAGTATCAGTGTATTCCAAATACCAACTTAACTCTGTCATTAAGGCAGACAATCCTTTCCCAGCAACACAAATGCAGGACTAACACAATTTACTACAGAGCTCCTGATAAAAACACATGTGAAAAAAGGACTAAACCATACATTTTCTGTATTATGCAAGATTAATGTGGTTGGCATTTCACAACACATCTTGAAATTAGTAAGAATCAAGAGGTGCTGGCACTCACATTCTGCTATTTTGTGGCAACTGTGCTTTCACTTCTCTGTAGTATTGTACCAAGATCAGAGAAATAAATTCTCAGAACAGGAAAAGCAGGAGAGCAGAGCAGACAAAAAAGCCAGCTTTAGTCTACTGTTTTTTTCATAATAAAAACAAAAGAAAGATGCTTTAAAGTCTGTTTCATGTTGGAACAATACGAAAAAAAAACCTCTAAATAACTGTGATTTTGCATTCATATCCACAGAACTTTGGGTGTTAGTTAAGCCTCAGCAGCTTACATTTAAAAATTCATTATGACAACTATAAATTTCTGTAGGAAGCTGCTGTCAGCTTTCCAAGACACAAAGGGAGGTGGCCTCCCAAGACAGTACAAGCAACTTGTCAGCAAATTGAAACCATTACTAGCAATGGTCACAAACCTACACTTTTCAGAATCTAACAAACAGAGTAGAGACAGCAGCATCACCAGTGATATACAACAGCAATTGTTTCAGAACTGCACCTATGTTCAGATGTTGTTTTATAGAAAGTATCCCTGCAAAACATCTACTGATAGCTTCACAGCATTTACAAATAAACATCAGCAGAAAAACTTATTCATACCAAGAAGTCATCTTCTGGGAGAGCTGAAATAAATGCAGGCTCAATGGCTTGAAGAAAATCAAAACCTTGAGTTGCCCATCTATGTAAAAGAAAAAGAAAAGACAGAAAATGACATGCTCTTTGGCTAAAGCCATCATTAAGAGTTTCAACCACATCCAAGAACAGTAAATAATAGTTAATTATTTTTCCTCTGGAAAATATGATAAAATCTTCCTAAGAAAACAGACTAATATATAAAACATTAAAAATTTACCTTTTATCTGGTTATATTCGGATAAAGACTGATTTTAGCAAGGACACTGTCAAATAAGGTGAGCAGGCCATGCTATGTATCTAAACGTATATATATCCTATCTTCCAAACAGTATCGTCAACTCAACCACAATTTGTTTCAGAGCAACAAGCCAAACCACTGCATTCCCTGCCTGAAGTCTCCTTTCTGAAACAAGACTGAAAGGATACTAAAGTTTTCATGACTATCTGATTAGTAATGACTGGGCATCAGTGGTTTCATGGCCTAGATTGGTAAAGTAAAGGAAGTAACTTGGCTGGAGTGAGTTGTGTCTTCAGCCACTTGTTGTCCCCCACTGCCGCCCCTCTGACCTACTAGAACTAGCAGCTGCAACCTACAAAATACAAATAGAATCTAGGATATCCTGAGTTGGAAGAGGCACACACAGATCATCAGAATTGAACTTCTGACTCCACACACGGCAACACAGAAGTTAAGAGCACAGTCCAAATGGTTCTTGAACACCAACAGGCCTGGGGCCATGACCATTTTCCCAGGGAGCTTGTTTCAGTGCTTGACCACCTCTCAGTGAAGAACTTTTTCCTAATACCCAATCTGAACCTTCCCAAATGCAGCTTTAAGACATTTCCTCTTGTCCTGTCACCAGAGAGAAGACATGAAGAAGTTGCAGATAGCAACTCATTCTCCTCTTCCCTAACCTGACCAAATCTCGTATCCTTAATTACTCCTCATTACATCTTATCCCTTAGTCCTTCCACCATCTTCACTGCCCTTCTTTAGATACACTGCAGTATTTTTATATCCTTCTTAGATTGTGGACAGAAGTGCACAGAGTACTCGAGGTGAAGCTGCACCCATGCTAAACATGGTGACACAATCACTCCTTCCAGCTGGTCAGCTCTACTGTGCCTAAGGCACGCCGGCACATAGTTGGCCCTTTTCGCCACCCGGGCACATTGTGGACTCAAAACTTACCATCAACAAGAACTCCAAGATCCCTTTCTGAATGGCTGCACTCCAACCTCTCGACCTCTGATCTATATGTATACCCAGAGTTGCAGCATCTCAGGTGCAAAATCTGGCATTTGCCCTTGTTAAATTTCATAAGGTTGGTTATTGTCCAGCCCTCACAATCTATCAAGTTCTCTCTGTATGGTCTCTGTGCCCTCGAGGGAATCAATGTCTCCTCCTGATTTAGAGTGGCAAACTTATTTAGTATGTACACAACTCCTGTATCCAGGTCATTGATAAAAACATTGAAAAAAACTGGCCCTAAAACTGAGCCCCAAGGAACGCTCTAGTGACTGGTCACCAGCCAGATGTCACTTCATTTACTCCAATTTTTTGAGCCCAACCCTTCAGCTCTTCCAAAAACCACCACGGCAGTAACAAGCTGGTTGTTACCTGGGTCGAGTGCCTCGGCCACTCTCACATTTTGTTAGCACATAATTCATCCATTTTCTGGCGAAGCTGATATATTTGTCTCCAATTTTCTGCCTGAATTCTCCAGACATCAGACGAACAACTTCTTTATGGTACTGTAAGAAACTAAAGATTACTTTTCACATATTAATAAGAAGAACAATATCCACTGGAGTATTTGCAGGCTAACAAAACTCTACAGTATGGTAACAGTCATATCCTACTCTCAGACAAAATTATTTTATGCAAGCAGTTGTCTATTTACAAGCAAAAAGTTAATCAAGAAAAGTATGATACAAAATACGCTACAGTGAGAGGCAGTACTGAGCCATACTGAATTCTTCTGTGCATATCAGGCACGTGCTGATGTTTAACAGAGTACACATCATTGAAGAAACATCCTACATAAACACTTGGTTCTGTAACCAGAGATTGAACTGCAAAGTAGTGTTTATTTTTAGTCATATTGCAGTAACATTAGGGGATAAAAAAGTTATCCATGTGCATTTAAAAATCAAACAAATACCAGCTATTTCTTATAAGACTATCCTAGAAGTACGTTAGGGTAAGACACAACCTTAAAAAAATTTTACAAAGCCCAGAGGAATCAAATGGCAAAACAGTTAAAGCATCTGAACATGACATTTTGAATGCCCACACTCTAAGGCAAGCACTCAAAAAGCTTGCACTGCTTCAAAGAACCACCATAAACTCTGAAGGAATGTCTCACGTTACAGTATTATGCTATTCTAGGCAGAAAAACTGTGAGAAGGTAAGTTAAGCCACAGGGTGGAAGAGTCACCATCCTTGGAAGTATTCAAAAAATGAGTGAACATGGCCTTTTGTGATATGGTTTAGTGAGCATGGTGGCACTCAGTCAAAGGCTGAACTTGATCTTGGAGGTCTTTTCCAACCTTAATCATTCTGATATCATCTAAAATGCTGCCAAGCAGTAGAGTTTACAAGACTATACCTGAAATAATCAGGTTCTTAAAAGATTTTTAGAGTTCCAGGCATTGCTAATTTAACAGATTTATCAGATTCATCTGTTGCTTTCCAATTATTTTCATGCAAAATTTTTGAGCAACACATTATTTTACGATGTTCTGCCAAAACTGGGCGGTCACAGATCACTCAAAATTACCAAACATAAGGCCCATCTACATGAAGGACTGCAAGGAGGATCCAGAAAGACCAGACCCATCTGTTTGAAGGTTACAGATAATCTAGTACAGGACAACTAGGAGATATGGCCCAGCCAGCATGGGTTTGTGAAAGGCAGGTCCTACTTGACTGACCTGATCTCCTTCTACGACAAGGTGAGCCACTTAGTGGATCTCGGAAAGATTGTGCATGTCACCCACCCAGATTTTAGTAAAGCTTTTGACACCATTTTCCACAGCATTCTTCTGCAGAAACTGGCTGCTCATGGTCTGGACAGGTTCACTGTTTGCTGTGTAAAAAAGTGGCATGGGCTGGGCCCAGGGAGTGGTGGTGAGTGCTGCTACATCCTGTTGGCAGCCAGTTACTATTGGGGTTCTCCAGAACTGTTTTGGGGCCAGTCCAGCTTAATGTCTTTATCAATGATCTGGACCAGGGGAACGAGGGCACCCTTAGTCAATTCACAGGCAACACCAAGTTGAGTGGGAGTGTTGATCTGCTGGAGGGCAGGAAGGCTCTGCAGAGGGATCTGGACAGGCTGGATTGTTGGACCAAGACCAGTTGTGTGAGGTTCACAAGGTCAAGTGCCAGGTCCTGCATTTGGGTCACAACAATCCCATGCAGCACTGTAAGCTGGGGGAAGAGTGGCTGGAAAGTTGCCTGGGGTAAAAGGACCTGGGGGTGCTGGTTGACAGCCAGCTGAACATGAGCCAGAGTGTGCCCAGGGGGCCAACAAGGCCAATGGTATCCTGGCTTCTATCAGCAATAGTCTGGCCAGCAGGACTGGGGCAGTAATGGTACCAGGCACTGCTGAGGTTGCACCTCAAATACTATGTTGGGCCCCTCACTACAAGAAAGATATTGAGGTGTTGGAACAAGTCCAGAGAAGAGCAACAAAGCTGGAGCACAAGTCTTGTGAGGAGCGGCTCAGGGAGCTGGGGTTGTTTAGCCTGGAAAAAGGAAGCTCAGGTGCAACCTTATTGTTTTCTACAACTACCTAAAACGAGGTTAGAGTGAGCTGGGTGTCAGTCTCTTCTCCCAAGTAAAAAGTGCTAGGACAAGAGAAAACAACCTTAAACTGAGCCAAGGGAGGTTTAGACTGGATATTAGGAACAATTTCTTCACTGAAACAGTGGTCAGGCATTAGAACAGGCCACAGGAAGTAGCTGAGTCCCCATCCCTGGAGTTATTTAAAAGATGTGCAGACGTAGACATAGCTTAGTGGTGGACCTGGCAGTGGTGACTTAACAGCTGGAATCTATTATCCTAAAGGTCTTTTCCAACCTAAATAATTCAATGATTCCATAAATTCTTTGTATTTCCACAGTTATTAGTTACCTTATTTGCACCAATGCAAAACCAGAAATTACAATTTGTTTTTGTTTCCTTACCTCAAACCCAAAATTATAACCCTGAATCATGGCTTCCCGGTAATATTGCTGCAAAGTGGCAGATTCAGATTCATCAACTTCAGCATCAAACTCAGATGTGAACATGTGATCAATTCTATCAATGGCACTGCTTATCTTATTGCATAGCTGTAATGCATCGTTCTGAGTAACAACAAAAAGGGATGGGGGGGCATCAAAATATTATTTAGTCTTGTCAACTGTAGAATATAAGGCAAAGATGAATCTAACAATTACATTATTTTAAATGAAAAGGTACTATAAAAAAAAATTCATTCACTCTTGGAAAAACAAACATTTTCCAGCAGTTGTATGAAGCAAGTCTTGTAATTAACTCAAGTATTATAATAAAGTTTGCTTGCATGTGATTAACCTTAAAAACAAAGACAGCAAAAGGGTGAGTAGGATATCAACAAAAAACCCACAAAACAAACAAAAACATCCAACCAAAACCAAACAGACGAGAAAGGAGAAAATTAGTTCTACTATCTATAGTGTGACCAAGACTTTGGTTCTATTTTCACCTACGTATATGGACACAGCCTCTATTGAATGCAGGGACTTGATACTGCCACTTGAAAAAGCCCAACAAACATACAAACAAAACAAACCCATCAAAGAAAACACCCATCCAACAAAACCAAAACAAACAAAAAAAAACTCCACATCACACACACAAAACAAGCGAAGAAAGATTAAAAAACCCACACCAAATCCATGAGAAAATAAACAGAGAGACTACCCACTTCTGCATTTTCAAATATGGGAAGGAAAGTTGTTTGTTGCAGATTACTGATTTTGATATAATTTGTTTTTAGAAAATCATACACTTTCTTTCAATTCAATATTGCTGTCATCCATAGAGGTATTCACTCTGTTGCTATGGTATTTCATCTGCATTATGGACTTGTTCCCAATTACCCAATGCAGAAATGATTATACCAATATTGCTCAAAAATGCACTCACAAGTCATTTGTAAAAACAGAGCAGAAACTGTGCTGAAAATAAAGTCCATAGAGGACTACCACGTAACTTACAATTGCAAAATATGCCATTAGCTTTGCAATCAAATCTTCTTCCACTTTTTTACTTATCAGTGAGCAAAGCACCATCAGTTTTGATAAATAATCTCAAAACCTGCTTACCTTTAGCTGCTGTAGAGCTTTGGCAATGATTGGTTGGCTGGATGTCTGTTCCTGGTGCAGAGATATGAGCCCTTCAATAGAGTGCTGGAAAGCTTTTCTCTGACTCACAAGGTGGGCAGACTGAATGACTACAAGGAGGAGGTTATCAACCTAGAATACAAGACACCACTACTTCTGGTAAAGAAAATCCTCTCTGTAAAAACATATCCCGTATCACCAGATTCCAACTAGTTATTTTTTAAATTCTAATACATGAAAGACCTCTCATCACTGTTCATGAAAATCTAAATGCACACAGAAAAGCTTGAGGCTGGCAACTAAACTCAAACTCTCATCTAGTGAGCAGAGTTCCATTAGGGTAAATACCACAGCAAGTTTTCTTGGGGAATACAGTCCTGTTCACTTCTGGAAAATTTGGGAAACACTGCATTAAATTATCTTCACATTAGCTATACACCAAAAAAAGCAACAGCTAAGCAAAAATAATTATATTTTCTCAAAGCAGACAGAAATAACCACCATGACATAAACAAAGAGGTATTATCCAAGAAACACGACATACTTCAGGACAAAAGCCCACTACTGAATAAGGAAAGACAGATTTAACACACAGTATTTGCTCAAAATTTGAAAATTGTCAATACATAATATGTTTTGGAAACCAGAGCTCTGATTTTGCACAAGTCTATAAAAGCATACAGTCGCAGATGGTCCTGCCATACTAAGCTCTGCTGATTTCAAACTACAGACAATGCATCTGCAACAAGTTACTCACAAAACAAAACCTACTTCATCCTGATTTTCCCCAATGAATAATTTCATGCTCAAAATTCTGTAAGTGTTGACGAGATTCTTTCATCTGATGAGTATTTAACTAACACCTTACATTTTCTCTAGTTTGCAATCAAAATGCATTTTTTTAAGACAGAATCTTTCTGAAGGACTTTTTATTGCCTAACCTTTCAATCCTGATGAAAAAAAACCTAGTAAGTGTTACGGACACACACACACATAGTGTTTTATGTAGACTTACATATGTAAGAAACCACTTGCAAACCAAATTTCATCTATTGCTGTTTTCATTTTCTGAACGAAATACTAACTTTGATAAAAGTCTGAAGAACTTCTAAGCACTTAATCAAAGGCTGGTTTTTTATTGTTCAATTTTTTTATTGTTTCAATTGGCAAACAAGAAACAACAGGTTTGCACGTTAAAAGCAGAAGTATGTAGAGAAGTGACTTTTTCAACTGCCTGTAATTGCTAGAACTCTCTGAATACTAAAGGTCAGGCACAGCGACATGGAAAGTCGCTCTCTTTGTGGACAGTACAGCCCATTTATGGTAGAGATCCAAGGAACTGCACGGCATACCAAAAGGAAAATTCATGTAGCTTAACATTAAGGATATGAGAACACGAGGGGCGGGGAGCTGGCTCAGCTGTCAGAGTGCAGCAGAACTGCTGGCAGGGAACCCCCGTTGGCTTGGGAAGAAGGAAAGTGTGACTAGAAAGATTTCTTCCTGCAGAACTGTTGAACATCCAGTAACTTCCAGAGAAATTTAACACTAAATGTCACAATTCATCCAAGATCAAGAGTAACTGGTTTCATGCCTCAGTGTGTGGAAAGCACACAACCATCACATGTTCTTGGAGACTGATGACTTCTTAACAAAATGTACAGTTTTCAAGTCTTATCCACACTTCTGAGCACATAACCAGATATTAAAAGTATCTCTATCATACACGTACAACCCTGAAAAATGCACATTTGTAGAGACTGATCCCACCAGGAAATGCAACAATCCATTTAATATTTGCATTTAACACAACTAAGAATCAAACCTATTCCTGAATTTAACTTTGTATTACCTATAAAAGGACATATGCCTCACTTCAATCACTCCAGTTAATCCGATAGAAAAAGCACCCATAGAAGTGTGGAGATGACAAACAGTGGGGGAAAAAGACCAAACCCACCTGCATGGTGCGCAGCGTATCGGCAGTTTCTACTTGTGGCACTACTTTGACCGGCTGACCCTCCCACGCACTCCAGCTGTCAGCTAATTCATGGTCTCTGTCACTGTGTTTGGTCATTAGCAAGTAGGCCTCATACGTAAGTTCATCTGAATCCTTGGAGCAATCCTTCCCAGCAGCCGCGTTGAGGAGCTGCAAAATCACAGACTTTTCCCCCGCAATACTACCTGGTACAAATACTTGTAAACTCTCGAGTCCAGGAATTTGTACCTGTAGAGAAGAAATACACTGAATGAGGGAATCTCATTGTCCTTTATGACAAATAAAAAAGATAAAATAGGTATATGTAGTATCATTTAAGCAACAGGAAGAATTTCCATCTTAAAAAGCTGTACAATATACATACTAAAATGATACCTTCAGCTATTTTTGCATTGAAAGTCAAAATGCATTATAAATTATTTCTTTTGAAATCCACTGGATTACCATTTTTCGGTGATTTCTTTCTGTGTACTTCCAGTTAATCCTTCTACATATTCTTCTAAAGGAATCGTGTTACAAAAGAAGTCCAGTTTCACGTATATACTATATATGTATGCATACACAAGTATTAAATATATATACACATATTTTAAAAAGTAAATTAGTCAACAGAGTGGAGTATTAGAAGAAAAATCCCTTCTGAATTCATACATTTCTCAATGGCTACAAAAGATAAAGAGTAAACAAAAATCTGTCTAAAAAAGTATCAGTTATTCTTCTACTTTCATAAAAGCTAGATTAAGTCCAGTGAGAGTGTTCTCTTTTAATAAAATACTACTGATACTACTTAAAAACTATTTCCAATTATATCTGTCACATTGGTAACAATACTTCAACCAAATTAGGCATCAGACGCAGACTGTGAGAACAGTAAAATTAGCCAATATCTTCATTTGACATGAGGTAATTGACTCACAGTGGAGTTAAATTCTCTCTTTTCAGAGCGTGATGTCACCAAGCTAAGACAAAACACTGCACTCAGCACTTCTACTATTAGGAGACATATTTTATAACTGAAGCTGTTATAATCTGTAGGCCAATGCAAAATACTAGATGGTTGTTACTAAAAGCTAAATTAGATTCCCAAAACTAATGAGCATCTGACTGAAAAGGCTGTTAAAAATTTAAGCTCCTACATGATATTAGAGGGCCAATATATAAAGTGTCCATCATCAAAACGTGTGTCATTTAACCCATGTACAACAGATGTGTCAAACTCAAGGCACAATTTTTTCTTCAAAAAATGTATATAAGAAAACGATACAATCCTGAAAAGGTCTACCAAAATTAATATGGTGTCTTAAAGCAGCCAAGACTACATATTTGGAGGAAAATATTTTTTGAAAGTAAACATATACTGATTTCCCTGGCTATTTTCCAACTCTTAAACAATTCACAGACCAGGGTCCCGCTGAGCCAGTTGTTTCATCCATGTATTTACAACCCTTTATGAACTTCTCTCCTATGAACTTGTTTGTGTCCCCTTAAAAGAATTTCTGTGTTTAGCAAACATTTACATAAATCTAACAAGAATTATGTCATGAAAAAGTTAGTGCGTTATTTCCCAGCTGGGAATTATATATATATTAAATGTATGGAAGGACAAAAAAGAACAGCAGATCCAAATACATTTGATCTGTTGAAGCAAATGACTTACTTAAACTACAAAACAGACTTGTTGACCGAGGAATTTTTAAGGAGTCTTGCAAAACTACAAATGTGGGACTTTACACTGCAGTAAATACAGAGCACCGAGACCTTAACTTACTTTTGCTGTACAACAGTTTTCTAGCAACAGTTACTCTGGGATAGAACAGAGTCCCTGCATTTCTCATGTCCTTAGTACTCTCTAGGAAGCTTGCTAGAGCAGACCTCCACTATAATACTGTTGCTTTATAAAAGCAAAACACAGGTCTAGAGTCTGAGCTTATCTACTCAAACATGAATCCATTCACCTCATAGATTTGAAAGTACTCATTTCATAGCACTTACTACTAAGCGTTATTAAAGAAAAAGGTTCTTGCTCTGTCACAAAGAAAATCTTTGGAAAAAAACAGGAATTAAGACACTGATTCCCCAAAAGACAGATTAGCATGCTCACTCATACAAACACAAGTACAGAATGTGACTACCACAATTCAATATTAAATACACAATTTAAATGCTGAAATATAGATGTCCCATTAAAAAACTGAAAGCAAGCCAATATCCTTTGACGTTTTGCTTAGCATACTCAGTTCACTTTCATGCCTCTAAGCCTTATTACCTATGTGAATTTACCTTCACATACTCTTTTGTTTTCAGAGCATTCAGAAGATCTCGAACAGGGGCTGACAATGCAAATTCTGCTGCTATTTCAAGGTCCTACAAATAATGACAAAACAAAGGAATATGCTTTCAGACTAAATTTCTTTGAAGCATATAAATAAGAGAAGACTCTGTTAACTTACCTTCCTCAGCATTTTAGCAAAACCAAGAGCTTTGGAGGCCCTTTCTCTAGCTTCATGGAACAGCTCTTTCAGTGCTCGGCTGGTCTCTATAACAGACCTCCTGAAACATTGGCAGAAATGAAGTGACAGTGTTTTAATAAATCATAATACATTTATGATATGATTTATGATACAGCCACTAGAAAATATTTACAAATATATTAGTAAAAAGAACATAAATATTTGCAAGCAGCTGACAAATAAATTGAACTTGCATAGGCACATTTTTGATAAGAATACAAAAATATGATTGAAATATCATTACATAAACAACCTCTCATAGCCTGAACTAAAGAGAAGGTTACTAGGCTTCAAAACAACAAAATGATGGTTCATTACCACTGCACACAGAAATACAGTGATACAGTCTGTGGAGCCTTGCATTTACAAAGTTTGCATTCTAAGAAATAAAATACATTATGCATCTGTTAGAGGTAGAGAAACATAAGTGTTTTGTTATTATTAAGCCAAAGGGCTTAATACCTGATCTCATCTGATGCAGTACTGTCATCGGCACTGGCCCAAAATTCATCACAACTGTCTTGTAGTCCAGAATCTAAAAACATTCCTGTAGATTTCAGCAGCATTCCTGCAATATCACTGTAGCAACAGAAATGGTGGAACTTCAGAGTCTTATTGAGGTAGCATGGCACCTTAAACTTCTTCCTTCCTAACACAAGAGAGCTGTTGCCAAGTCCACGTACGGAAACAAGCAGCATCTTGGGGCCCACAGAAGCCACCTGCACCTACTGCATCCTACACCTACAGCCACTGCAATAATCCGTACATTCACAAAGCTGCTTAATGACATCTCAAGAAGTCCCATCTGGGAACCCCAAACAAGAGCTGACTTGAATACCCCTCTGGTATAAAACAACACCATAAACAGAGTAATTAAATAAAACCTACCAAAACAGTTTTCCAGCTTGAGCTTCACCTCCTCTTATATAAGGAGTTATTTCTTTGGTGAAATTCCATTCTTCCTCCAACAGGTTTTTTAAACTATGAGATGCTTGAGGTAACTGCTGCAGCATTTGGATCCAGCTTCGCATATAATCAAAGTAAACCTGAACAAGGAAACAGATAATTTAAACAGAAATTGTTATACAAGGTGTTAACTTAGGACTAGAACTTCTCAAATCAACAGACAAACTCAGTAAGATACAATTTTTAGAAGGTATTTCTACAATAATTTTCATTTGCTCCAACTGAAAATGAGCTCCATGTTTTCACACAAAAGGTGCCATTTATGGCTCAGCAAGTATTCAATTCTATGTCTTCACAATACCTTCCTGAAAATATTGACCATCTTGCTTGCTGTGCTGCTATTTACTATTGTATTAGTGAATACCCACAGTAGCCAGAGTTTTTAAAGCTGAACTGCTGAAAAACAGTCTCTGTACCTTTTATTAACTGGATTATGTCAAAAGGTTTTATCTGAATATATATTCCTGTATATGGATAAGCGCAGCGAAAAGGTTTCTGAGGGTCTAATTTACACTTTGTGTTCCTCTACATCGAGTCTTATCTCTCACCTTTGTTTAATTACTCTTGTTTTAAACCAACATAAAAAATCCAGGTAAGTACAATTTTTCTTCAACCATCTGCCCTTCAGGATAATATTGAATGCAAAAAATTGCCTGCAATTTTTTTCAGTTCAATAAACTGTAACATCCTTCCTCGAAAATGTTTAAGACTCTTTCTATTGGTTTCAGGTATTTTTAGACTACACTGTAAAAATGTCAAGATCACAGAATCCCAGAATGTTTTGGGTTGAAAGCGACCTTAAGGATCATCCAGTTCCAACCCTTATCTTTCAGAGGCCAAGTGTTTTTCTTAATAAGACTTCTTTAACTAATTGCAACAAAGAACAGACATTAAAAATCAGGTATCAGTTATGCATAAATGCAATGCCAATACAGTAAGATATAATGTCAAAAAATCATATTTTATTCAATATTAAAAGGCTTTTAAAAGTTTAGTTTGAACTTATGGAATTTACAGTTCTATATATAAACCATTTTTGGTAAACATAGGCAATTTACAAGTATACTGTACCACAGAACAAAAAACAGTGTTGCTAAAATCATTGCTAAAACAGCACTGGCTTCTGTGTTACCTTTACAAGTCCATTAAAACAATAAAATTGTATCAAAGCAGGGAAAATAAAAAGGCAACTACCCCGAAAAGGGATAACAGATTTCTATTAGCCATATTCAGATTAATACACTTACTTGAACTCTCCTTTTTGAAGCTTACCATTAACATTTTATGCAGATCCTCTTCAAAAGAATCAATGTTGCAATCGAGCTTTTGTAAGTCATCTAACACTTCCCGTAACATGAACTGGTAATATTGCTTCATTAAGAGTCCACCCTTCAGAACTTCTTTACACTCTCTCACTAGCTGCAAGAGAAAAGCCCCAAAACTGCCATCAGTCAAGACACTACTCTTAAATTCACCGTGGCAGTGCAAGCTTAATTTGTCAGTCCAGTTTGTCTAAATACGTTTGTTTGTCACTAAATAATTTCTACAGCTTTTTGAAACAAATACAGGTGCTCTACACATCTGCAGGAAAGACACCACTAGTTTTCCAGGATTATTTAATTGCAATCCCATTATTTGCCACATAAATGTAAATGGAGATGAAGGCAGATGTTTCAAACTTACTCCCTGCACAATGCCACAGCCAGCAACTTACTGGATAACTAGTTTAGAAAGGGGTAAAAGGGCTCACAGTCACAAAATCACCAGTTTCAATGGAAGCAAGTCAGGAAAAATATGCAATGTATTCAACATATGCTTAGAGAAATGTTTTACTACAGTGAATTCACTACCAATCTACTGGGCAGGTGCCCTCAATTCCAAAATCCATACCAGATCTGAAAACAATTAGCACTATTTTGTTGCTTTCCCAGGCAAAGCTAACACGAGGAAAGTTATCTTTTCAACTGCAGAAGGGGTCACCTTTGGAAGAGCTGTCATCTCTCCATGAAAGCTTAGTCTTTATCTATTTCAAGAGACACGCACAACCACAGGTATAGGAGTACATAGCCAGGTATATTGTGCTTAACAATAGAGTATGCTATGCAACATTTTACTGACTGTTAAGGTTGAAATTGTAGGCTTCAGTCAATGGGGAGAGCAAGGGAGAGTGTGGAGGGGGAAGGAAGAGAGGACAAATTTATTTGGGACCATAAAGTAACATAGCAATGGATTTTGGATCAGCAAATAACTGGAATGTGAGATCATAACCAGTCCAAGAGATTATGTAGATGTTTACCCTTAGAGATCATCTGATAAAACCCTGATCTGGTTATCCTTGCCAGGGTGCAGGGAGATGGGATGAATTTAGTAGGTCCTGGACTACACTTTGAAAATCGGCTTTGATCTAAACAGGCTTTCACTGTGTGACTACTGCATTTTAGCAGATGTCTTACACTTGCAAGAGAAAAATCAAATCCAAGAAAAAAGAGAAATACAGACCCTTAGAACTACTTATACTGCCTAAGAAACCCAAGTGGAGGAAGATGTGCTAGAGAAGATTATAGAGCTTATAACACAAATGGAACCAATACTGTTTACTTTTGTTGGCTAATAATATTTTTAATCACCAGTTTTGATTTGGAAGCCTAAATCAGAGAGCTATATATGACCAGTTATTATGTAAAAAGCAGACCTCCATATGAAATACAAGACTATTTACAGAAACAATTACATAATTATACATTGTAATTTCTTACACTAATCCTCCTTAAAATTGACAACCATATCACAATGAAATGACAAAATATTTCAAAGAGGAAATACCTATCAAAAAAGCAATTGAAGCAAACCTGTTTAATACTCAAAAGAGATGGTTCCCCAGCAGGTCTTTGTTCCAGTCTCAGCTTGAGACATTCATGGATAACATTGAGTAAGACTCGGCAGAGGACCAAGAATGCAGGTTCAAAAGATGGCAAATCCATGGATTTCAACTCCTCCCATGATACAGCACTGCATTTTTGCTCGCAACAACGTGGGAAATTTAGTAACTGCACATAATCTGAACACAACATGGGATCTGGAAATTCTGAAAACTGTAACAAAAAATAGGTATCATGAAAAGGATCCTTGAAAGTCTTTAGGATTTTGGATTTAAAGTAGCATGCACAGAAGTATGTTTTTGAAAGTTAATAGTCTATTAGCTATCAAGTCGACCACACAAGTTCCAAGTTTATATCACTGGGGGTCTTTTAAAGCTAACTCTTTTTTTAAGGATCATCAGTCTCAGGAAAAACAACTATGCATCCTTGGGAATGAACAAAATCACTTACTTTATGTTTCTGTTATGACAATATCTAGAGAAACAAGCGTACACTAGGCTACACCAGGTATGTAACCTTGTTCCTTTTCAAATACATAACGCATATATTAACATAAAACTCCACACTGTAAATGAATGCAATACTAAAACAAGTGTCACTAGCTAAACTAAGCCAAAGTACTGAAAAAGTAACTTTTGGACCTTGGTAGATTTTAAATTTAGATTTTAAATTTTTTGTTTAAAAAAGAAAGATGAGATACAGAGATCAAGCTGGTTTGTTCTTTTGGGGATTTTTGGGGGGTTTTTAAATAATAAACTTACTTTTCATTTAAATTAAGATTACATGTAAATAAAATTACTTTTCTAATTAGAGAAAATAATTGAGATTATATGAAATAAACATCCTAGAAATCTAAACTATACACCTCGTGATAGCATTCTAAGCAAGGCTGTACATGCAGGCACTCTGGGGTTTAATTTAGAAAGAAAAGTTTGACTGCAGAGCATATGCGGCTCCTAAAGATAGCAACACACTGGTCATCATTTAAGGATAAGATTTGTTTCAGATTAAGTTTGTTTTATCCTCATTCTGATTTCTCAGCTGCTAACAATGACATCTGAATATCCTTCATTCATACAGTAGACATAACTAGCACTTTCTAGGTTTTTCTTCAGCCAAATTTAAATAACATCACTACAAAAGGGAGAAAAACATTACCAGTAATTAGATAAAGTATGATAATGATAAATGATAAAAGTACTGCCTAGAAAGTTTCAAAAACCTTTTAAGCTCATAATCTACCAGAAAATTAAAATACATATTTTAAAACATATCTTCTTAGATGGAATATTAATGTCTTCTTTTTACTCTCTTTAAAAGGAACATATAGCACCAGAATAGCATCAGAGCTAAAGATTTTTATACAAGAAGTTCTCATTAACAAACAGATCATGAAAATACTACATTTCCACAGTACAACAAAAAAAAATTAAGAAATACAATCCTCATGGTGATGGAAACATAGTTTGGGGAAATTCAGTTCTTATAAAAATATTAAAGAACTAGTCTATGAGCAAAAATAACACAGCCAAATCGAATAAATTTGTAGTATCATTTTCTAACATCAAGGATAACAGCAAATTACATTAGGGCTTAGTACTAGACACCTAAACTTCTATTGTTCAATCTGACTAATCTTAAATCTTCTGCAGGCTCAATCTGAAATGTTTCAAATACTTCTTATAAAAACTCCAAGAAAAACTCTAAGCCATTTATTGAGATAATACAAAAAACCACACTCCAAAGTGTGCCAGTTGAATAAACAACAGGGTACACAAGCTTAAATACGTTCTATTAAACTAACATCCGATTTCATAAGCTGAAGTTACAAACTTTATCCATCCTCATCGAGAATGAAATTGTACAACTTCTACACAGAAGCAACTGTATAATGCCTAGAGCCTCGTCAAAGTACCAGAGCCTATGGAGGAATCAAACGTATGATTTAGAAAAAACTATGACCAGCAATATGTATAAAGATTTACACATATTTAGGATGAAGTGAGCATTAAAATGTATACAGCGGAAGAATCTAGAAAGCACATTTTAGATGTGTTTTAGGTACTATTTAAGCAACAATAGAAATAAAAGTATGTCCAGAGACTTAGAAGTGTAAATGTACACATAAACACAGAGTTAGGTTACGAAAGTAATAGAAACAATAAAGATTAATAGAATACTAACAACTCTGTCTGCACACAAATATCACACTGAACTGCACTTAAAAAAAAAGACACTACATTCAAAGTATTGTCACGTGCAAAGACCAAGCAATTGAAACTCATCTCTTCTATTTTAGTATAATGTCATCTTTTGCTGCAGTAGGTACCACAATTCTGACAGAGTTATTTGGGTTTTTTTCTGACGACGTCCTTTAAATGCTGGTGCAGGAAGGAAGTTTACAATTTTGCAACATCCACCTCTACTCAAAATAATTTCTTAAAAGAGAATAATATTCCAAAGAAAAGATAAAAATTACTGAAAATGAACATTCAAAGTAAGGTAGAGAAGTGAGAGAAGATTAACCTTATATCTTATACAAGTCATCCAACACTACATTACCAGAAAGCTTAATTCTGTGAAGCTTCAGAAAAAACTCTAGCTACTTAATGTTTCATTAAGTTGTTTTAAAAACCCTTATGCAGTCAAACTTTTTGAGGTATTTAGCAATTTCAAAAATATATTCAAAGTCCATTTTCAATAGCCCCACATTATGTCTTGTTTACTTCCACTTTTTTAAAATTTATTTCAACCTCTATATTAAGCTGAACTTTCTAAATGTATGTAGTTTGGGGGTGCTTTTGGTTACTGTAACAAGATACCCAGAAGTTTTGCTTAGGCACTTGACTCTAAGGAAATTTTCACATATTTCTAATGCAAATTTTCTAAAACACAAGCTGAAACCAATCAGAGAATAAATAAAAATTCAACTAATATCTTCATTTCTACAGTAGTATCTACACTAGTAACAGTACAAATAAAAACTTTCAAAATCAAATAGCTTTATATTTATAGATTTATTTATCCTAAAAAAATAACCTCCAAGGGAGATAAATAATTCTTATCCCTTCTGCAAATGTGACAATCAATATTAAGAGATCTGCAATGTTTTAAAGACCACATATGGTATCCACATCAGAATGGGTATGTGGGCTAAGAGATGCCTTTGTCCACAATTCACAGTGCCACCTTACCAAGGAGAGCAAGTAATCCTTACCACCAATTTTTCCTAGCATAAAAATGTCTACAAGTTAGATAACAATTTATAGTAAGAAACAATACTCTGCCTTGAAAGAATTAGTGACTACATCTTACAATATAAAACTACTGTCCTTCACTTACTGCTTAATTCCTACATCGGTTTTATTAACTCGCAGTCATTCTCAATTAAGCATATAAAATGACCCAAAGAAAAACAATAATTAACCTAAAAGCCAGCTGAAGAATACAACACACTAACACGACTTGTTTGCATAGATTTCAAGGTTAAGAGAGTCCATTCATTTATCCCATCTCTCCTCAAGCATAATGTGCTACCACAGTACTTCATTTATATAGACGGGAAAAAACACAAAAAAAACTGTAGTGACATTTTTATAAAGAATGTCTTGCAGAAAAACATCCAGTCTTGAAGATGAGAAAAATTACCACCTCCATAGCTGATTTTTCTCACAATTCAACTGTTGTGCCTAATTTTCGACAATGATTTTTCTGACTTGGTGATTTAGACATTAGAAAATATAATGAACAAAGATCTTGTCACAAAAATGTCATTTCAATTACAAACAAGAACAGAGAACTAGCTTGGCCTTCACAAAAATTCAGTCAAACAACAGATTCATTTCCGTGGAAGGAGAACTGGGCTCCCAATCATAATATACACTGTTTTTCAAAAACCAACTAAGCAGCCAAAACATTTGTAAGATCCCAATTCCTACATTTTCAGTTAGAAACAATACAGCAAGGAGGTACTCCTGTTATCCATTTACACTAGTAACCTACCTCCAGCTGGTGGTCACTCCTTACCAACGCCATACGGGCCCTTTGCAATGAACCATGCATTAGCTTGTGCAGTCTTAAAATTAGTTTCCTCAGCCCCATTTGCTTCAGTGCTTTATCAACAAACGGCCTGTAAATAGAGGTCAAACAGTGCTGGCTGCAGCTTCCCTCAGCACTGCATTCTGGAATAACCCAGGAAGAAGAGTCATCCTCAGATTCAAGCCTATCAAGCCTCCTTGAAAAATGGTCCTGAAAGTCAAAATTTGGCTTATTAGTAAAATTGTTCTTGATGGCTTGTCTAAGTTCCTCAACATTCTCCTCAGAGATTTGTTCTTCACCATCACTCTCCTCTGTGCATGTTCCTGAGGACTCCTTTACTTCTGTTTCCCTACCAATGTCTTCATCATCTGGATCATTGTCCTTAGACAGTCGAGGAGAAGGAATTTCAAACACTGGCCAGCCAATGTCAGAAAGATTTTTGATGCCCAATACAGTTCCCATAATCCTTAGTTTCTGGTTTAAGTCTTTTGTAATATTTAACCATAGACAGAGTGCCTGCACCCTGTCTTGGAAGTCCTTTGCAGCATACTTTTCGTAGTCCTTTTGAAGAGCCTGCAGAGATGGATAAAGTGCTTCTATGTACTCCAGCAGCTCCATTATTCGCTTTACCTGCTCAAATGAGACCCGCTGGCGATGGAGGTGTTCATGGTAACTCGAGTAACCCAAAGCACTAGTTCCATGTGTTGATTTGCAAACTCCTTCTCCTGAAGTACCATTGAGACTTGCTCCATTTTTTACAGAGGAGAAGTTTCCATAGTCCACTTTGAAGGTGAGGATTTCATTGATGATATCAGGGATAGCTTGACGGGCTGCATAGAGATAGAGGTCTTGGTCATTAATGCTCCGGCCAGCATGCCAAGCTTGCAGCTCCAGCCAGATCAGTTCATTGGATCGGTTCAACCAGACAGAGGAGGTGTTTTCCTGTCCTCTTTGTTCCCTGTCCTTTTTCTTCGAGACTGAGGTAAGTTTTAACAAAAGCCGCAGGGTTTCAAAGAATTTTAACCGATCTGCCGGGCAATCAGTCCTAGAAGTCTGGCGTGTAGTTCTGGGTATTGGCATGGGCACAGAGACTGGAAGCTTAGCATGGCTACAGCCAAGGCTGAGGTAAGGCTTATTGAGATCAACATCTGGAATTGTTTTTTTTGGCAGAGATCCACCAACTGAGTCTAACATAAATGAGGACTGCACATTTTTCTTGTGATCTCGTTCTGTTGTCCTTAGGGCATCTCTGATCTTTTTCCCTTGCTTATAGCTGTGCTCCTCCACGTTCTCAATGGTTTTCCCATTGTCTTTATGCAAAGACTGAGCTGGCGCACTCATCTTTTCTGTAAGCAAAGAAAAAAGAATGTGACTGCAGCAACAAGAACAAGCATTTTTCAATTCAGTTCCCAATCACTTTTCTTAGGTTGAGCATAAAAATGTTTAATATCAATAAAATAAAACAGGCATGGATAGAAGTAAAATGTAGTCTTATTATTAGAAGTTACCACAACTATACCCTGAACCAAAGCATTTTTTCTTCTTCTCTTGCTTTACCTCTTTTATAGAAAGGACCTCAGAGAATTCTCATCCTGAGTATTCCATGTACTGAAAACTGAGTATAATCAAAAGGAAAAGAATGGTTTCTAAGTTCATTTTACATAGATTTGTTACACAACCTCCCAAACAAAAACTCGAAACGCAACAAAGCATTATTACAGTATCAAAGTCAAACAGAATTAAAGAGACTCCACTGCACATGCAATTTCCTAAAAGTTGGAGCATATAAAGATTTTGAAATTTAGCTTGAATGCACCAATCCTGCCTCTTGGGGAGGTTCATTCTAGTTCTGTGAACCCCTCTCTAATCTTAATACACTGCCTTAGCACCTTGAGCCTACCTCCCCACTGTCACAACACACAAACACTTGTTTTCTTCTTTACTATGGACAACAGCCCTTTCCTGCCTAAAGGTGCAATCTCTTCCTTGCTTCCTTTTCTTTCCCCAGGAGCAGCAGACCTTGTCACTTTTCTGCAAAACTAAGAAAAGCACTTCAGTCTAGGCTTTGCAGATCAGAAAAGGAGGAACTACTTGGCATGAAAAGAGTGGTTCTCTCTCTCTCAATTTCTCTCTCTCAGAGGCGGTGGCAGGCAGAAGGGAGCACCTGTATGCAGACCTACTAAAGTCCAGTAGTTCCAACTGATCAGCAGCTGTAACACAAGCTCCATGACACAGGGCCTCTGCTCACTCAAGAACAGAAAAGACCTTTAGAATGATAGCTAAACACTGTCTATTTTCACTGACCACAGCTTGCACAGCTGCAAGGAGGCAACAGCCCAGAGAGCTAGGCCAGGCAAACCACAGGAAGGGGCACTTTTGCATTGGCAGGCAAGGAGACTGAAAATGGAGGTTGACAGAGATGAAATTTACACCCTCTGTACACAGACTTTAAGTAGATTAGAAATTAATCAACTTCTAGCAGCACTTCGATGTTGAAGATTTTGGTGGCCTTGCAAAATAAATTAAAATCCTATTACATGTAAAGATCACTTTCTTAACTTACATTCTAGATCGGAGAACCTCTAGATCCCTTCAGTTTGTATTTTTAACATGTTATTCTCCCTTATCATTAATCTTCAGATTCCCCACACCACCAAAACACATTGAAAGAAAGGTAAGTTAAAAATTATTCATTATTAGACATACAAAAAGCCATAATACTTGCATTGTCATCATTCTTAACAAAGCCCAGGCACAATAATCTACAAATTGTTTCAAAACCCTCTCATCAAATAGACACAAATGATTCAAATACACCTGGCAGTCGTGCAATAAATTAATATCAATACTATACCTGTATGAGTTCCTATTACTAATTTTACTGCAGTATTGTAATATAGACTTCAATGAATTTGCAAAAAAAAGTTCAGCTGTATTAAGAAATTTTGAGTTATGATTACTTTGAATGCTACAAAGGGCAGAGGGTTTCACAACTAAGCCACTATCAGCTGGTGAGAGGTAGCATGTGGTGGAGTCTGAGATCTTAAACAGCTCATTAAAAGAAAATACAACAAAATGCATGTGAAGAACATGATGAGGGTAGGAAAGCAGGGTGAACAGTGGCTCCCTTTCAAGTATGAAGCTGCAAAAATTTTATACTAAAAAGCAGACATAGGCACTGCTTTTACATAGCACATAGAGAAGCTAACACTTCAGTAAGTAAGCAAGCATTCATGGAGTTCAGGAGACACAGGTAGATCTTATGAGCACCTCTGAAATGCATTTAGTTTAGAAAAATGTGAACCCCATAAGTCCTGGGCTACAGGAAAAACAAATCAGGAACAAAAACAGATTATCAATTTATGTTTGGATACTAAATGCAAGTTATAAGAAACTTGGTGTGACAGAAATTAAACCACCAAGTATAAGAAGCACAAGTAAGCCAAGACCCTCATTCCCAAAATTCTTTCAGTTGTCTAAATAAAGATACCTTAAATTTTATTTGTAAACATCTGAGAAGTTATTTCGACTTTACTTTTTTAAAGAGTAACAGCAAACCAACCCCTGAATGAATTCTCTTACTGAAGTATAACCATTCAAGCTCAATAAGAGCATATGCATACACATTCAAGGTCAACTAACTACTCCACAAGGTTTTGAGGTGGCTTTTTTTTTTCCCTCTTCATAATACAAAATAAGTGTTCTGAGATAGTACACATAGGCAAAGTTAAAATAACAATCAAACAAACAAACACAAAAAAAACCTATGAACTTTCCCGATGCTTTACACAACACTACTCAATTGATCAGAAAAAAACTGCAAACATATTTTAAGACACACTCATGGCAACTACGAACAGGGTATTATCATGCCAAAAGTAAGAACCATTCCCCTCACAAATAGAAAGACCTTGCTCCACAAACTCAAAATCTATAAGCAGGGATAAACAACAACTCCTTATTTCTCATAAAGGTATCAATCTGCCATATGCGCTCAGAAAGAAAGGCTAACAATGACATATAATACATTATATTTCTTTAGTATCACAATGTCTCTGTTTAGAAACTAACTCTTTTTAAAGAACAGAATGAAACAACAACAACAAAATCACCAAAAGCAAGAAAAGTTTACATAAGCACTATATACAGGGTTAAAATGAATAGAGTTAATGTTGCAACAGAAGAATTTTACTGGCTTTTAAATGTGCCTTTTAGCAAAGTTAAAGACACTTAATTCCAATACATACAGTTAACTAGCAAGAGTAACAAGATTTCTCTGTAATTTCATATAAGGAAGAGGTATTTTGGTGAATGTTCTCTTCAGTGACATTATTCGGAGGTTGTATGAAGTAGAACAGAAGCTTTGGAAAATGTTTGTATTGATCCTTCTTTTATTATGAACTCGCATTCCACAGCTCTACACAACCAAATCCCTTATCCACCCTAAACAATTTACCTTTTTCTTACACGACCAAAGAATCTACTATATTCCCTTATCCACCCTACATTTTACCTTAAAACTGTAATCCTTGCTATGCACTCTAATATTTCTTAGCTTCATGTAAAGCAATTTTAAATATTGCTTCCAAAACATTAACTGGCAACAGTCAAGCTGCCATAACTCTGGCAAATAGTTGTCTGACATAGATTGTTATTTGCTTAAAAATATATTAAACAAACTAACAAAAAAATCCCACAAAAAACATAAAAACCTAGTTGTAGTCTGTATGAAAACACCGAACATACAATCTTGAACAGCTTTTTTGCACCCATGCAATTTCAACAACAACAAAAAAATCACTTTAAGCTAAAAGGTTTTGTTATTACGTAACATTACTTAGTAACATTAGGAAAAAAATGCATATCAAGTATGGGTTTTCCCCTGCTATCTCTTTATACTGAAGTGTCAGAAGCAAGCAGGAGTAACTACAGTTCAAGTGCTTTGCTGACATTAAAGAGTAAAGAATAATGACTGAAAACTGTATTTTGCAATAAACAGCCTGTGAAGTGCTTCAGAACATGAAATTTGGGCAGAAAAGCAACTACACCATTACTAGAGATCACAGTATCGCAGAAAAAAAATTACTGGAAAAATATTTCTGAAAGTCATTTTTTCCAAATTTCTGCTCAAAGCTGGGTTTATTTCAAAACTAGTTTAGCCTGGTCATGGTCTTAACCAGATCTGTTTTAGAAATCTCCAAAGATGGAGATTCCACAATCCAACAATCCCTCTGGCAAACTGTTCATTGTTTAAGCACTCTCACAGCAAAATTTTTCTTCTAATACCCAAGAGTTCTCCCTTGTTGCTATTCACAACTCAAAACAGCTGCCTCCTGTTCTTTCACTGTACCTCAGTACCTGGCTTGATCTTCTGTATAACCCCTCCATCAGGTAACAACAGGCTACTGCTGTGACTGTGATCATTTTAGGGAAAAAACCAAGACACCACACCTACCTTTCAAGGTGGAGCGGCCAGCAGGTCTGCCGACGTTATTTTTCTGATGCTTTGTTGACATACGCTTCATCTGGCGGGGTGTACTAGGAGGAGAAGCGCCATAGAAAGTGTCAGCACTTGCTTCATCTGATAATTCCTCAGGGTCGGATTCAGAGATCTTGGAAGTAGCATCTTCTGATTTGCACTCTTTCCTGCAGAGAACAAGATAATTACATTCAAGATAAAGAATTTTTACTTATCTGTTTAGAAAGCGAATTCATCCATCAATCCCAACCACAGTCAACCTTCTATATTTTACTGCCACATCCATGTACATTTACTCCACCTCTTTTCATATCCCTAAGGACAAGTTTCCAATCAAATAAATAATAGGCAACATACAAAGAGGATGGTATAGGCAGAGTGTCACTATAAGAACACAATGTAAACATACACGTATACATAATATATCTCTTTCTGAAAAAACTTGTGGCAAGCCTAAACTAAGAGGTGCATGAAATAAACAAAGGTTCAAACACACAAACGTAACACATGACATTCAATCTAACCACCAGCAGGGACAACAGCAGAGGTCTTTCCCTTCCATCCTCCACCCCCTAAATGCTGCATTCCAAAAAGGCAACTTCTAAAATCACTCTCCCACCTTTCACAAAACTTTTATCTAGGATAGGAGGTCTGAAAGTATTTTTCACAGATTTTAACATCAAGTATATTAATACCATTAATATCATGTATAAATACCATCACTCCCCAATGGTGCCATACATGGAATTCTCTTGCTTTAACACATATCAGGGAGAAGAACACACACTATTTTCAACAAAAGAAAACCAACTGTTTGCCTCTATTCCCTCACTTATTTCTGAAGCAGGTGTGCAAATAACAACCCAACTCTACAGAACTCTCAGTAACTCTTGACTCTAGTAAAAGACACTGAGGCAAAGAAACAGTCTAAATCAGTGCAAGATAACATCAGCATCCAATGACATCAATTTCACTCGAATCACAAATTATACTTTACTTACTACCATTTTAGGGGCAGACAAGGATTGTTACTCATGCTCTGGTGAAATGAGTCTGAGTTACTGCAGCAAGAAATATGTCAGAATATTGCCAGCTAGTAGAACAGCAGTAAAGCTAACAAAACAAACAAAACACAGATACTGTACTTTTTCTTGGCCTTTAGCTATAAACAGAAATAAATACCTTAGCATGCAGAACAGTTATGTTCTCTACAAATCCACAGAAACATTTAGTGCATGAAATACTCTTTTCACTTTACTCTTCTCACTCTACTACTTCAGCTTTGAGAAGGCAGCAGCCAGGTTCACCAACTTCTGCAGATAAACCTTACTGGTTACCCAAGAAAAATGACCCAGGTGGTACCACAGCACCACCTGGAGTCTACAGAGAGCTCTACAATCTCATCATGACAACCACACAAAATCACCTATACTTTTAGTCTGGCTTCCTTGCCTTGGGACATCACACTGCTACCGTGTCTTAGCAATCTGATTTAACCAACCTCCACTGCCCAAATATAAAAAAAAGTCTTACATTTGTTCTTACAGATCTTGTGAAAATAGGTGGATGAGTAAGAGAAACGGATCTGGTAAGCACTGAGCTGGGAAAGTGGAACTCAAGTTTATATATTTTTGAACACCAGAAGAGTTTTATTTCTGAGAACACTTGCAAGCAGCCCTACTGCAAAAAAACACTTCAGGCAGAGAACACCCCTCAGATCTTGTAAAAGACAAATCAACCACGAGAGACTAAACCACATAAAAAAGAAGTCATTAGTTCCAGTGCTTATGGAGCCATTTATTTTTTCAGCGATCTCCCTGGCCTGGCAAGGCACAGGGTGGGGTGCTGATGCTCTTGCAGAGGCTGGCAGAACAGATCCTGCAAGCACTCACCTTAGGTCTCCAAGGCAGTTTTAAACTAGGACAAGTTACCTCATCAGGAAAGACCAGTGAAAACTGTTATCCTTCTGTTTATAAGTAAGCAACCTCTTCGAAGAACGTAACAATCAAACCTCTCCACCAGGCTGAATTAAGTGATCTTTAAAGAACTTAAGCTGGTTATTTTGCTCACTATCGCTGGAGCATTTGAAAGACCTGCAGGTGTGGCGCTTACAGGACACCGTTTATTGCTGGACTTGAATGTGTTACTTCACAGTCAGACTCAATCTTAGAGGTCTTTTTCAACCTAAATGATGCTATAATTCTACCTTGTTCGTTTCTTGCTATGTCTGATGAGAGGGCATGAGTGCCAGAAGTATCCAAATTACCTTCCAACCTCACACCTGAATTACATACATACCTATATAGTGGCATCCAGTATGACTTACTTAACATTCAGCCATTTTTTCTGGGTAATTTAGTAAGATGTTCTTTGATAGAAAGCATAGCAGACATCACAAAACATGCAGCACTTGAAATCATATCACAAAACAAGCAATCATGCTCTTGTTCGTAACAACAGAACCACTCTTGTTAGCAGCTGGTGAGATGATCTAACCAAAACTGGCTGGTCTGCTTAGAGAGAGGAAGGCACAGGTCGCAAAGCAAGTTTTAAAAATTCAGCATACTCAGTTCAGGGTTTGTGTGCAAAGACTATACCTCAACTCAGAACCCAAATCAGTGCCAATTAACACAAAGATTCAGTTTCACCAGTGCAAGCCTTACGGTACAACAATGCACTAAATATACGGGGTCTGAACTAAAGCAGCTACATCAGCTTTGACACACTAGGATCAATTTTTTCAATCCAGACAACACTGACATATATGATCTTCAACAGGAACACTCTGGTACTAAAATCATTTATGACTTTTACAGATTACTGACACAGCATTTGCAATGTTTGTATGTTATTTACTGTAATGAACTAACCATAGACTAATTAAATCTGCCAATCTATAAAACGCAGTGCTGGCAAGCCTGAATCAGATTATAGTGTTGGTTATTAGACAGAATTGTTGGTTCCTAAATACTGCTGCAACCAGGGTTGAGAAACATTAATCAAGGCTAATTTCTTCTTAGCTACCAAGATATGCAGGTTTTCTCCCCCAAAGCCAGTGAGAACCATCCAAATCTTAATTAGGCTTACACACAAAAAGTGAAACCTAGAAATGTGACAACTGCAGTTACTATTTGCCAATGGCAGTCTAAACCCAATCCCTACAAGAAAAACTAGAAGAGCATAGTTTTCATAGTCTATTTACTGGTTCCCAGCCACAATTTTAATAAGAAAAATGCTTCTCAGAATTTTACCCGTGGAATATAAGAAAGACTGCAGCCAGGATGCATAAATCACCAATATTAGGAACATTTTAAGAGCAGTATGGTAAAAACAACAACCAAAGCAAAACACCTCAATGGCCCTGAAATGCACCAAAAGAACCGAACAAACCAAGAATGTTTCCAAAAAGTGACTACTGTATGTTACACCAGGGTGCACTTCAACCAGAATCTGAAAAGACAGAATACATAATTTCTTTCATTTGCACTTTTAGATGACAACAGGATTTTTTTTTTTTTTTTGTATCTAAGTAAAAGTGATGGCAATGTATCTACAACTCCAGCTCAGTCATGAAAACCAAGATAATTCTTCTAGATTTTCAAAGGCTTACACACAAAAACAGGAAGGAGTGGGGAGAGAAATCGAGGTATGAAATTTGAAGCTGTAGGACAGGGAGCAAGAAGTCTGGTAACCACCACTATTGATAAAGGCCATAACCTTTGCAAAAATACATTCATTTATCACTAAAAATAATTAACAAATGAAAAGAGCACTGAGAATCACATGGGAACACGTTACAATTTAAGTAGGCTAAAGTCCCACTGAAGAATACGATTTTTAACCAGTACAAACTTTTGCACCTTCCTGAAGCATTATGCAAATTTGCAAAGTTTGTAACAACCATTAATGAGAGGTCATCCTAAAAACTGTGACAGCTATATGAGGGAAACACCTTTTTACTCTTCCCTTTATATCAGCTACCCTCCTTATAAGTAGGAGTTCAAATACATTAGGCACTTAGGTAATTAACTCAGGTTCAGCCACTGCTTATCATCCCACATGCAGCTTAAAAGCTTGTTGGGGTTCAGAGCAGGAGAGGTCAACTGACTGGACTACAAGCACACAGCAATAAACATCAGTTAGGCAGTCACCACACAGCAGCCAGGATAATCGCCCACCACGATGGTTTGGAAGCTGCGCACTCCAGAGACTGCTGCTGTAAACAGGTTCCTGCAATTTCAAAGACACCACACCACGCAGGAATCAGTAAGGCTCTTTCTCAACACTTCTTATGGCACTCTGCCATTTTCATACAAAGAACTGCAATATCTGTACAGAGCCCAGCACCAAATTACTGAGTACCAGCTCCTGACATTCAGTGGCTTTGTTTCAAAAGCAAACTGTCTATTTTTCAAATATATACTCCTTAACTCAGATTCGGCTCAATAATTAATGCAGGAAAATAAAGCTACATTAGTCTGTTCGTAGTAACGCACATTCCCAGTCAGCAAAAGTAGCAGAAAACACAGGCACTACATTCTGCCAAACACATCTTGTTAGTTAAAGTAGCTCTCCCTAAAGGTACTAGCAACCAGTCTATTTCAAACAATATTCTGACAAGAACTGACATCACCCGACAGCTGCTGGTAAATGCAAAAAGCAAACAGAATTTTTAGGTACCCACCTTTGCACCTGTTAAAACAGAAAAACAATACAGCATCCAGTCGGTGCGGCTGAACACCACACACAGCAAAACTCTGGAATCAGAAGCTCCAGTTTCTGTGGGGCAGTACTAGGTTTCATTTTACAGCAAAAGAGAATGTAACGGTACTCCTGGACCAACAACACAAGAAAGGAACTTCACTAAACAATCAGTAGCACTTTGGGTAACAAAGACTGAGGATTAGACAACCTAATCAGGAAAACAAGATGAAAAAACCTCAAGTTCTGCTACAGTACAGGATAGCTAGCAGGTGTAAACACATAGTGTTACATTCCAACATTAGGAAAGCATCATGCACCCCTATATTTTAATCACTTTTTAAAAATTATGTTCTGAGAGAAGCTGTAAGCTTAAATAAATGGGCATGGTTCTGAAAGACTCCTGAACTGAAAGCAGAAATGACTAAAAATCCAGCTTTTGATAAGGTGTTTTCAAAGATCTGCTACATGTGTGAACACAAAAATGAAGTGTTTGATGCTACCGCATCTACTATAGACTGGCCTAAGTGCAGCAAAAGGAAGTCTTCAGTAGAAGGCAAAGAAAAGATCTTGTTGGGGTTTTTTATTATATTTTTTATTACAGCACAGCAGGAATTTGCACACAGTATGTACAAATAAATCTGTATTTTTTTGCTATATGCATCCTGTGTAAGTCTGGCACAGCACTTATAGCTAGGAAAAAAATAGCCTGTTAACAGGATACGAAAATTCTATGATGAGCACAGACATTCAAATAGTGTACATGTCACATATTCCTCTTGTCATTATAGCTCCAGAGACTGCAGACAAAGTGTTCACATTAAAACCTAATACTGACATAGAGTAATGAAGATATTTGATGCTGTTATCACATTTGAATCTCAGATGCCTGAGCTCAGCATTTCTAAGTAGTCAATGTTAAATCTGAGTCATAAATAAATAACATGTCATTGCTACCAACATATTAATAGACCGTACTGTTACAAACTTGGTAAAATACTTGGAAAGATTTTTAACAGTATAATTAAATTCAACTTGAAACCAAGGATATGTCTGGCTTTGTAATTTGTTATCCTAAGCATAATGTGGATAAGCTATAGAAAAGTACCAAGTTTGGGGGGGGAGAGGGGGGTATTTCTGAGCAAGAATCACTAACACAAAGCTAAATTGCAGATACAGTCTTCCTTAAAGTTCTAGTGTAAAATTTTTAAACTAACAGAAAAATCTTCAAATTATGTATGGCAAATGCAATTAAGACTTGCAAAAAGTACCACATCTCTATTAAAGCCTGGATCAGCTTCCTCCTGAGAAAAAAACTTTGTTACTTTTAGAAAATATCTGCTTGGCAAATGAATATCCATGGTTTTGGATAAGGAACTGGAAGGAATATATGTTACCTGTAGCTTTTCCAAATTTTAGACAGAACATATGCCACATCCCACCGTATAACAAAAAGTTCTGAAAGCAACTTTAAGCTGGAAGGGAGAGCAGTAACAAAAGCTTTGGTGTTCCAAGTTTCCAGCTCACAAGGATCTTGTAGACATTACTTTACTCTAGAAAAAAGGCATCTCAATAACTTAAGTTGACAATAAAGCCTGGCCGAAAATCATCTAACAGCACTCTTATTCTTGAAAAGGGGAACTTCAGAGTACCATTTCTTCTGGCATGAAGACTGTACTAAAAAAAAAAAAAAGCAGGGAGGAAGAACAAAATAAAAACATTCTTCTCCAAATAACTTGTTGCCTTTGCAACTCTTCCTTCAGTTGGCAAATAAAAACCAAGACTGCTAACTCTTTATTTCTGCTTTTCAAGCAGGCTTCTCTACCTCAGTTTATGTATTCCTATGATCACCCTTATACCTGCACTATATTTTCTTTCTACAGCAGGCGACTAATCCCATCTAGCTACATGCATCTATTTCCCAGCTCTTCTGAAAGCTAAGACATAAATTTATTTATGAGGGTCACATTCAACCTTTCATTGATTTCCCTAACAATAAAAGCAGGTAATATGTAAGGCACATCAATGTAAAGACTAAAATGAATGGGGGGAAAAAAAAATCCCTAACTTAAAACTTGTCTTAAAATTGAAAAAAAGTTTGAAGGAGATAGATCTTAAAAATGACACCTGGAGGTAATCTAAGCAAACAAAAAAATATTTTGTAATGTTGTTGTCTTAAAACAACATTTTAAGGCAGAAATCTAGGGCTTTGCTGTATTTTTGAAGTATTTCAAATAATGTTTTAAAGAAGATACAGTACCAGCATAACAACTTCAGTTTTAAGAAATATGCAAATTCAAATTCAGTTGTACATAGCTACATTTTTTTTCTCCCAGAGGAATCAGGGGAGGGCAGGATATGTGATCATTTATCTTTGCAGTCTAGGAATGAACAACCAGCACACTGGGGGAAAAAAGCCGATACCTAGACAGGAGGAAAGGAGAACAAAGAATTTACTTATAACAGATAGTAATTTTACCATTTACTCCTGACACAAAATGCAAAAAAGCACGTGCATCTTTCACCTAGTATGTCTGCATATGCAAATCTTACAGAATCTAAGTTTGCACTAGAACAGCTTACAGCAGAGACACTTGTAAGAGCACAAAAAAAAGAAGCAATTTTCAAAAAAAAATTTTAATCAAGTATGAAATGTAGTGCTATCCACACAACTTTTTACAGTAAAGACCCTCAGAAATTACCAACACTACAGTCACAGTCAGATGACACAAGAAGGGGAACCTGTTCCAGTGCACCTTTTGATTCCCAGGTTGCACATCCCTGCTCCTTTTGCCATCCCTTCTGCACAGACAGCAACAATCATGTGACCTCAATCACCAACCTGACAGTGAAAAAACACATCGGTTTTTTGGTGCAGCATTTACCTGTCAGATCAATACACACAAGCAAAAACCCCACAGCCACGTGACAGCCAAGCTCCTCTACTACATCCTTCCTGAACCTGGCATTCTCTTGTAGAGAGACCAGGGGGAAGAAGGCAACCTGCTGAGTGTTAAGTGACATCATGCCCTCAAGTCACTCTCTTCTGGCTGCACATGAAGCAATTTTACATGACTGTCTGTCCCTTCCGCTTTCCAGACACTTTGCCAGAAGTCACCAGCACCCAAGATGCACAGGTATAACTTAAAGTACCAACCCTGATTCTTCACTGGTGCTGCCAAAACAATCCAGCTTAGCTGGAATGCCTTTGCCAGCAGGATTTTTCCAACTTCAGCCACTTTAATTTTGATTAGACAGCCAAATGTACTTAATGTCACGGTAGCAAGTTTCATACGGCAGACATTCCTAGTTCAGGAAGGGCAAGAGAGGGATGTTAGGAGATGAGAACAGTAATTTTTAGCTGAGTCAGCCGCAAAACTAATGCAGATTTTTACTCGCGGCAACAATAAAAGCAAAATACTTGGGCAGGAAGATGCTTAAGGTAATACCAGCATTACCACCAAGAACTGATTGATTACATAATTCCAGTAGCTTTTTTATAAATTAACCTATGAACAAGGGCTTGTGAACATGGAAATAATGACAGAAACACTAAAACTTCATTAGTGAATTGTCAGGACGTAACAGTAGCCCTTTAAAAGCCTCGTTTTGCTCACTATTTACACCTTGTTTATCTTGGAACACTAACCTGTAGCAGGGCTGCAAAAATGCGGACACTTGAGGCTGCTATGAAACCTGTGACACACTCTTGCAAACTACAGGTTTACACTACAACAACCCTGCTAACAGTTAACAACCAAGTACAATAAATTCCACACCAGATGAGGGAGCAATATAAAGCAAGTATTTCTGCTGCAACACAAACAGTGGTTTGGAGAGAGACTTCACTGTGACAAAACCACCACTATTTCTCCAGAAATTGCCAAGGAAAAAAATAAAAGTCATTACTGGGGAAAAGACTAATGTACAGCTTTGAGCTAAACAGTTAAACTTTAATTGATTCCCAGTGACAACTTTTCCTCCTTGGTAACTTTCAATTAAGCTCTTTAATTAGAACAGAAGGACCCGGCAAGTGTGAACACATTTCATTTCCACAGTAGACCTCGAGCACATGTCTGACTAGGCATTACAAATTTCCTTGCTAATGTACTTACTAGCAAATTTTAGTTTAACAGAAAAATTTTAACAGAATTTTCTGCTTCTCAAGATCTGGAAGCTACCAGAGTCAGTTCTGCAAATCACTACTACTTTGGCACTTTTCCCAAAATTCTCCTATATTCTGGGCAGAAGCTTCTATATGTGCTTATCATATTTACAACAGAAAGACAAAGTCACAGAAAAATCTAACAAAAGCTATTGAAAGAGTGGTGAGGTATTGAAGCACCTTTTGGCTGATTAGAACAACATGGTAAACCTCGAAAAGAAGAAATTGTCAAACAATGATTCAAAAATAAATTAAGCAGAATGCAAATTAGTATTCATCATATCTTTTTATAGCAAGTAGTGATAAGCACTACTGAGACATATTTAAATGATCTAAGGAAGTAATTTTTCTTCTGCAAGTTATACCAACTAGAAATAAGTATAAAAAAATAATTAAAATAGATGTCTTTTAAAAGTTTTGGCAGTTCTTCATGTTCTCATCTCAGAAAAAAAAAACCACTCAGAACTTTCTGTTCTTTTTTACTAGCAAATTTGAAAACAGAGAAAGCTTAACTAATTTTTCCATCTTGGATTATTATAAGTTTTGTAAGTTTTCATATAAATTTGAACCATGATGTAACAGCATTTACAGTAGATTCATCTCTGAGCTTATTAGATAGATTATTTGTTTAAAACTCTGCCATATTTTATTTCAAAAGGAAAACCAACCTATTTAATTCTACCCTTGTTCTATAATGTGTAATAAAGTGTGAAAATGTTGATGGGTTTGTTAGGTTTCCACATCCATGTTTAAGCCTGCCAAGTGAGGCTGCAAACGGATCAAAGGTTGGAACTGTAGAAACAGGAGCTGAGAGCTTCACACAGCCCAGTTAGTATCCAGCTCTCTTCACTTAACAACTGACGTTAAAATACGCGTTGATTCCAGCCCCCATGCTTCTCCACTAATGCTACTTTTTCAATCTCAACTGTATCCTAGCTCATATTTGGGAATTTAAACTGAATATTTTTTTAAATAAGAATCTCTGAAATATGCTTTCCTCACTAATGATGTTTGAGCACTACACAGTACAGTATCAATCCGAAGGGTAAGTGCTGCAATTAAGCTCTTGGCACCTGCACAGATCAGATCCCAAGGTCTCAAGCCACACACCAATACAGTAAAGTATATTTAATTAAGAACTATTTATGAAAAATCTGTACTAACACATCTGCATGGATTTTCTGGAAAATTTAAGCTACATCAAGAAAAGTTACTCACTACTGAGGAAAGAGTGTTAGGCTGCTAGGTTCAACTATAAATATATCATATATGAAAGTGATAAACTGGGAAATGCACAGACCTGTGATAAAAGATAAAAAGATCTGTAACAGCCATTCTTCCCCTACTCTCCCACACGCACTCTATTCTTCCGGCAGAAAGTTCCAGCCCGAGATAAGAAAAAGCTAACAACTGGTTATGATCCCGAAGTTTCAGTTCGTCATTTAGATAAAGTCAAAGTCTGCAAGAACCCTGAAGGGCAAGTATTGAAAGTTAAATAGGTTTTCAGTTGAAGCTGGAGTCTAAGCACTGCATACTGGACTTCTTGTTCGTGATGTTTGGAAAATCTGTGCAATGCAATGGGACTTCAGCACTCTGCACTATTTGGAGCATCCCAAAAGCTCAATGGTCACGCCCACGGAGAGCTCTACAGTGAGGCCAGGAAGTAACAGAGGCGTGAGTAACTGTGGCCTTGTTATCACTTACTGAATGGATGTTCTACAGCCAAAATGGTAAAAACCTTTATGAATACTGCTCTCGGGAAAAGCAACAGCAAGTAAAGCAGCAGCACACGTAAGCCGAGGGCAGAATAAACCATGCATTCATACCACATTAGAAAGCAAAACGTGACACTCAGTACCACTGAATATCAGCAGGACACAGAAGGAACAGAACTAATTTCCTCCTTCTACCCTAAGACTGCAGGAGACATTCATCAGGACAATAGTTACATCCCATCTTGTCTGGCTCCAGAATAAACCCGATCAGGTTTTATGACAAATTAATGTGACTTTACACACAGGGTTCTTGGACTGGACACAAATGAACATTTGACAACTCAGTAACACTCAAATTCAGATGTTAAAAACAAACATTCTCATTTGGCTTTACGTTTGCAGTATGCCAAGAGTGAGCATGGGACCATTATCAAGTCTTTAAATAAATAAGCTTCTAAGTTATTTTTAAAAATTCAAAAATTATTCAGTTAATAAATTACAGACTAAACGCAGCATCGGTGCAGTTAACATCTGAGAGAAGAATAAAACTGAAGGAAAGTAACAGTTCTGCAAACATAAATGTTGTAGACAACAGCAAATCCAACCACGCAACTAAAGAAATGAGCTGAGATTCCTGTGCTGCAGAGGTCAACACACTATTGACTAAGAGTTGGTAGTATGAAAATTTCCCTTCTAAATGTATTTTAGATGCAGTTTAAAAGAATGGTTTGTATATAATTTAAGAAGTGTGGTTGCCATGGAAGCCAAATCTTTATGAGCCTCTAAAAACCCCAATTAGCTCCCTGAAGTAAGAATTACTGCATATCCCTTATGCTTTCCTTTAAATTCAGCAGATTTGTTTTCATCACAGCACAGTCTGCATTCCACAAAGGTCAATACCACTAGCTTACATAATAGTAAAACCAACCTTGACACAGACAGCAGTAATTAACAGACATAAAAACAACCCAAGCAGCCACACAACACAGACTAATCCTTACTGCTACAAATGCCAAAGACAGCTCAACTAGCACTTCATGTGTGTTTGTGCGTAGGTGGAGCAATCAGTCATTCATCCCGATCTTGTACATGTAAACAAGAAAATGCAATACATGTAGGATAGAGATTACATCTTACCTCATTTAAATGCATGGGTGAAAAAAAAACTATGGCAAAGCTCTACACGATTAAATCATTTTTCCCACTGAAGCTATGATCTTAAGTTAATAAAATAAACTCTTTCACTGCTCATATACTATCAGCCATACAAACAGTTTGGCAAGCAGGAAAATACGTTGAGCACAATCCATGAGATAACCTCAGGCTTCCCCCAAACCACAGATGCTGCAGACTGACAGCACAATTCATTGTCATCCTAGAGACAACAAATGTGATAGACAGACTACTGAAAAGTTCCCCAGCAAGGAGGAAGCCTCCACATAATTCACAATTCTGTCCCACTTTATTCACAGTCTTGGTCCCTCCGTCACCCCCTGCACTGGATGTATGCCAGGAGAAAAGAGGGCTACAAGCAACCAGGGCACGAGTCAGGGTAGCCCTATGGCTCTTCATGCTTTTGCAGTGCCCTCAAACAGAGGACAAAGTCCCAACAAAGGACATGCTTAAGGCCTCATTTTTCTCTATAGCGGATTTTGTGCCAGAAAATTCTTGGGAAAGCCTAAAATTGGGCTTGGAAAGTTTAAAGCCTATGGGCAATAATCAAGAAGCACCAAATGCATCCGTTTTAATTAGCATCCTAAATTATCTAAGTGGAAACATCTTATCTTGAAAACTGTCCACTTCTTTTAAGGATTGATACTTAAATGTGAATTCTTCACAAAACTTTTCAGTAGTATCTTTTCACTTATCCATAACCACTGCACGCTATCCAGGGTCAAAGTGCAATCCTATCTCAAAATCAACATCTGCTTGTAGGTTCCCTTAACATTTTTCAGTGTAGACCTGCCTCCCCTCTCTCCCCACCCCAAAGTGTGTTTCAAGAAAGAAAAGAAAGCCTAGAAAAAACAGTGTGCTTTTGGAGAGGGATTCCCCATCAAATGCTTTTGACTAAGGACTGTGTAATTAAAAAAAAAGCCATGAATATATTTTATGGTTGCCTTCAGTTTACAAAATGTACCATTGCATTTATACTCTAACAAGAGACAGAATCCTCACACAAAGACAAGCAGATTTCTCACACAAGGCAGTTTGAAAACAACAAATCAAAAAGCTTTGTTTATTAAACAAATGTAGGTGTATTGCTAATTCAGAATAACTGAACGCTTCTCCACCAGAACTAAAGTTAAGTTAAAGAGAATGCAAAATGTTTTAAAGCGATGCACTTTAGCACTAAGCAGAACACTTCATCATAAGAGCACATTCATACTCTACAAACAGGATTAAAAGCTATCTGCCATCAAACGGATTTCAAATGCCCAAGACTGAGCAAAATAAACTGTTTTCAACAAGATTCTGACCTCATCGCCCCAAGAATAAACACCTAATGATGACTCCAAAATTTAAATCAACAGTAACCATGTTTGAAAGAGCTTCAGATACTTTACTTGTATTACATTTAAGAAAAAGCAAGTGCTGCATGAAGCCAGAGAAGCAGGTGTGAAGTTGGGACACAAAGTACACACAGAAGTGAATCACAGTGGATGGAGTACATGCATTACCCTACACAAATTAAGGCTACCTAATTGTTTCGAGACATCCCCTTCCCACCCACCAGCTCACCCTGAAATAACTAATTCAATTTTCATTTGCTGGGTAAAGTTGTCACCACATTATCCACACCCACATCCGACTCATATAAACTGTCCTGTAATAAGCAGAATCCAGCAGAGGTCAGAAATGGCCCTGCACAGGAAATGCCTGGGTGTTTTCCATTCAGGCTCTGAAGATTACTCTTCTACACGAAGACAGCCCAAGTCTAGGGTCATGCTGTTGTACAAACTTTATTCTAAATCATTTTCTGCTTAACCTGCAGTATTAGTCTTTGAAGAATCCTTTGAAAAGGAACTTTGAAGCATACTAACTCAGTTACCCTACTAGCATTCGTATTTCATAATATTTCTGTTAAATCTAATTAGTTTTATATATTTTCTGATCTTGGCATTCTCATGACAGAAAAACAAATCATTAATGCACATTAATGAAAACTCAAAGGCATTGTTCAACTCCATAGGCTTGAACCAAACAGGAGCACATCACCACTTCCCTTTTATTCCATCAGTACAAAACAGCAACTCGCAATATTCAAGAACGATCTCAGCAACATGACAGTAGATTTTCTGCACAGAACACCTGGAACACAATGCACCTGACTACTGCCTTACAGTACTAATTGATCACACAAGCGTTTTAAAAACGTTTCCTGAATGCCTCCTAGTGAGAAGTGAAGTGCATCAACAGGATGTCATTTAAAAATGAGAAATAACTGCCACGGAATTAATAACTTGGACTTACGCAATACTTCTACAGCCACCTGGAAACACTAAACCATAAAGTAATTTGCATCCCCATCTCTCAGCAGGGCACAGATGGAGACTTGCAAAAAGCCAATCTGCAGGTCAGCACATTCACGAGGTGACAGCAGTTGCAGAAAGCTTTGAGGCATCACAACACTTCTTTGTGAACGCTTTTTCTTTTCTTTTTTTTTTTTTAAACTCTATCTTCTTACAACTATCGATTGCAATGTTGCCAGCAGCAATTCTCCATGACCCTGCTGTTTTGCCAGCACGCCAAAGAGAACCCGATTTTAATCACGGCTGCTATAAACACGAGTCACCCTTCCAAGAGGGCAGCGTTTTTATCGCTGCAGTTCACAAGTCAAGGAGCACAGGTCACGCTCTGTCAGCCTCCCGCCGGCTCCAGCTGCTGCTCCCCCTCCTCGCTGCAGCCTCCGCACCTCCGGCCCGACCCCGAGAGCCGAGCTCGGCAGTGCCCCGACACACCCGCCCGCACTGCTGCGAGGCTGGGGGCGAAGGAAACGATTTGCTTTTAATTGCAAAGCGCCCACAAAACACTGCCTTACCCACCGCAGCCACTAGAGATTTCTTATCGAAGCACTTTCTCGCTCCGTGGGCGCTCTGCAGAAGCGCTGAAGCGGCAGCCGAAGGTTCTGCAGCGCGGAGGGGCCGGGGGCGAGAGGCAGAGCGTGCACCCGCGGCCCCGGCGCTCGCAGCCCCTGCCCGGCATCGCTCCCTGCACGGAGCTCCCTGTGAGGCAGCGCTGGGTACTGACCTCCCCGGCGGCGACGGCGGCGGCTCCTCCATGGCGGCGGCGGCAGCGCAGACCAGCCCGGCGGCGTCTCTCATGCATGCACCGGGGCCGGCATGGCGGCGGGCCCCAGTGCGCGGCGCGGGGGCGCAGCGAGGAGCAGGAGGAGGAGGGGAGCGGGTCCCTACCCGGCTGCAGGAGCGCGGCCGCGCAGAGCCGCCCGCGCGGCCGCCATCTTGGGAACAGCCTCCGAGGGCAGCGGCGCCGGCAGCATCGCTACGGCGCGCCAGGAGGGACCGGCCGCGCCAGAGGCGCTCGCTCCGCCGCGGCGGGGCGGGAGGCGGTTCCTGGTGTGGATTCCCTGCTCTCTCACGCGGCCGCGGGATCGGGACGGCCCGTGGGACCGCGGCGCTTCCCTCTGGCACCGTGGAAACTACGTCTCCGCAGCTCCCCGCGAGGGGCCGCGTTTGTCCCGAGGCGGGGCGGTGATGCGGGCGCGGCGGGCGCTGCCGCCCCCTCCCTGCCGCCATGGCGGAGCCGTGAGGCGCTGCCTGCGGCCGCTCGCTGTGGGTGCCGCGCTCAGTGCAGCTGCTGGTTCCCACCTCGCTGGCAGACAGAGGTAGAAGAAAAATGTAAGTGCTGAGAGGAAGATGGTTTCCTTCAGCAGGTGGCAGCTCCCTGCAGCCGTGCTGGCCCGATGTCCAGCGCCTGCGGAGGCTGGAGCGACCACGGCCAGATCCAAGGAGGTGGAAGGCGTGAAAGACCCTTGAGGTCCCCTTTATGGGCGTGCGTGGAAGAATAATCATTTATCTTTTACACTCTGCTGCTGACAGAGTAACTTGTTTGAATTCATGAAACTTGACTTTTTAAACCCTCCAGCAGCACTGGTTATCAGCCTTGGACAGAGAACTGGAGCCACATTATCCAGTTGGAAATACGGGGAGGAAAATGTAATTTCCTGAACTGTAGGTTGGCAGGAATATCAATATCAATGTTAACACCCATCAAAGGCAGAAAAGTGCCATGGGTTGTTTAATCGTTAGGGCCGGTGAGAGGGAGCCTTATCTTCTGTGTTACATGACTGGAAGCACAGCAGCAAACCCCAGGATCAGTAATGTGTTACACAAGGCACGTGCATTATTTCTGATGGGTGAAATTTGAGCTTGGACTGGAATCAGTTCTAGAGTCTGCATTTATGCACCAGTTCCTTCATTAACTGTACGTGAAATTTGCACCTTTCTAGTCTGATACCAAAATTCAGTTGTAAAGTCACTGTTCATGAAATAAAGTTGTCCACCTCTCTGTCGAAGTTTAGGAAACAAATTCAACAGTCCCTTTGAAATAAAAGATTTTTATTTTTAAAGCTGAAGTGCAGAATATACTTCTACTATATCATCTTAATAACATCTACTATTTATCATCTTATAAATGCATGCTTTAAAATGCAGGACCAGATAAATAACATTATGCAGGAAGCCACTTAGGCTGTTTTCTGTAGGTCAAGAAAGATACCTGAAGCACCATGACCCTGACGATCATTACATTGAAACATCAAGACATTCAGCGTTTATGTCGATAATTATTAGTTAAGATACCTCGTGTAATGGAAACAATGCAGTATTTAGCATGTTAAAGACTTTTGCTCAAGTACTTGAGCCCAAAACCATGTAGCAGCTCCAATGGCACATACATTTAATACATTCCCACTAATCTGTCGTGGTGAACAAAACTTAGAAACCAGAGCTGAAGGAAGCCAAGATCAAAAATTCTGAAGTGCTAACCTAATAAATTAGTTGTCATCTCCATAAAAAAAAATACATTATCTAAGATAAACCTGCTTACTTCACAGTATGCGTGTGTTTTTAGTATGATCACAAATTACAAAGGGTAAATATTACTGATTAAATTTGAACATTCTTGTCAGTTAGGGATCATTGTCTCACACCATCTCTGCAGCTGTTTGCAGGGCAGAGACGTATTTAGCAATCGTGGCAAAATATTTCATCTTCTTTGCTCCTTCTATCAAAGCAGTCAGTGCAGTGGTATGTTAGAAGCACAGAGTTTTCATTAACTAGGAAATAAAATCTGATACTGCGTTTTGCCACAGATGTGATGGCATGATGGTGTAGAAGTGGAGACATCCCAAGGGCCCTTGGCAAAGGGAGAAATGGGGACTGACCACTGCCACTACTTTCTGTAAATATTAAGATGGTTTACTGAAGTAAACTGGGGTTCACTGCAGCCTCTCAAACAAGGAGGTCCGGAAAAATCTTCCCTGCATGCGTTTTCCCCTTTCTCTTTAGGGAAACCCAGCATATTGTGTTGCATCACATTCTTGTGGTATATCACAGCACATACCGTAGAACTGCAGATACTGGCCAAGCAAAGCAAGGCTGTAAGTTTGATACAGTGATGCTTCTTTATCTGCAATTGACCATAGTGAGCAACACAGCTCCTGGCACCAAGGAGAAGATTGTAAGAGGAGATGTTTATGAATGGCCTTAAAGAGAACTTGGGAAGAAATTAAGAGATGCAGGAATATTTGGAGCTGATAGTACAGGAAACAGCAGACGAGAAGAATCTCAGAGCCTATATAGGGATAATATTTAGCAAAGAAAAAATTTCAAGGCAATACAGAGGTCTTAAAAAATTGATATAAAAAAAATTCTTTTAATTATTTTAGGCTTCTTTTAAGGAATATCATCATATTTCAAAGACTCCCTGACTGCCAGTTTCTGAGTCTAAACATATCAGTATTTCATAGGTACATGGAAATTGATAAATGGAATTGTTCACTCTGGTTCTACTACTGGAACAGAAGGAGGCACGAGATTAAAATACACACCACAATAAGTAGCATCTGTCTGTAAGAAAATTGAGTTAAAATATTAGGAATGGACTTTATTGTCTGATGTGGCAAAATCGTGACTCCAAAATTCTCGGTTAAAAAAACAAAGCAGGAAACAGGTAACTGTCAAAACAGACAAACTTATTTCAGTTCAACTTCTGTCATCAGAAGTTTTAGAATTAATTTTCTTCTTTTTTTTTCAGAAAACATCTGGCTTTCTAATTTAGCAGATGCTGCAATTGGTTAGGAATTGCTTTTTATTCTAGCAACATGCCTTTTATTACAGTGGCAGTCCTAGAACTTGCAATAGAAATTTGAGATGGCAATAGCATCCTAATAACAAAAATAGGTCTTTCAAATAGCATTTTAAAATTTCTACTGCAACTACCCTTGAAATTTCTATCTATTCCTGGGGCATATATTCTGTTATTCCTTCCTCCTCATTTCATCACAGGTATCAGACACAAGTGTACATGCAGCCATGCTTTTGCCATTTGCCATTTCTCCAGTTATTTTCTATATACAAAAAATCCTAATGAAGACAACGAAAGATTTGGTCCATGTAGGCAAATAAATATGTTATAAGAATATATTTGAAAATTTTTCTCCTGGTACCTCTCACAAGGCCGAACTTCCAGACTTTTTTTCATGTTATGAATGTTGCACAGAATAAGGCACAACTTGGTTTTGGTTTTTTTTAAGTAAGTTAATAAAATCTAGTAATTAGATTGTTCTTCAGTGTGTGAACTGCATGCGAAAAAATCAAATTCTTGACAAAACCAGCTTTGTATAATTAGTTTTTCCTTCCAATAGGTTATTTATTTTAATTCTAATAAAAGCTATTTAAAAGTTAAAAAAAAAGACATTGGAAAGCAGCCAACTAGGTATAGTTAGTCTAGATCTAGTGAAATGTGCTGAAGATAGAATATTCATTTTTTCTTGGTCATAGATTAGAAATGCTCTTCTGCAATGCAGTGGAGAGTTAAACATGAACAATACCCGCATTTAATATCTAGAACACAACCTGACACCATTTCTTATGTAGACATTGCAACTACCAACTCCAGAGTCCAAATAAAATACCAAGATGTATTTCTACCTGGACATATGCAGATTCCTCCCTCTCCAGTTTTGTTGTTCTCACAGAAGATCAGGTTGGGGGTGTCATTGAAAGAAACAGAACTCAGTTCTCAGTGTCATCTAATTTGAGCTTTGCTGCAATTGATTTGAAGCGTGAAGCTGAAAGAAATTAAGGAGTCGCACTGTATATACCCCTGTTCAATCACCCGTTACCACTGTGATTCATTCACTTGGGAAGCTGCCATGATAGCTGCCAAAGCTTGTTCAGCAGCATGGTTTAACACCCGTGCTATAATAGGAGCTAGCTAATGTGACGGAGGTGGAATATTTCTGTCTGAACGCTGTCATCTCACAGGCTGCATGTCAGATTGCACAGGGCTCGATACCATTAATTCGCCACTATTAAAGGAGTATTTGTTAGTAAGAGTAGCATGAGGTCAGAGACATTCCTGGGATTATTGTTTTATCACTTCAACTGGGCATTATTTTTGTAGGTACTTCCTCTCCTAAAATGCAAATCTATGTAGCACTGCCTCTGCCATTATTAAATGGGCATAACCCATGTGAGAGAAATACAAATTCCAGTTATGCTTAAGGCCATATGCTTTTACTGTCTAAAGCTGGTCTTTGGGCTCAGTGTCTGTAAAGGTGGGCATAGCTAAACCCACTGGCTGCTATTCAAAGACACCAAGGCACTGGGCATAGAAATTATCTGAAACTGAAAATGTTGACACATGTGTAACAGTCTGGCTACAGCAGTTTATATCTTCCCAGGAACTGACTTTGGACCTGTGAAAATCAGCTGCACTGAGTTCAGTGCTACTTGAGCTTGACTATCAACAATGTAGTAAGCTTGCTTAAAGCTAGCTTGGCTCCTGCTAAATCATATTTTAATTCTTTCTCCAGCTGTATAATAGACATACTCAGTGAGCAGCCATGGGACATTTATAAACAAGACTAAATGCTTGTCTGCATTTGTGTTCACTACATTAATTTCATGTTCAAAAAGCTCCACTGAAGAATTGAGGCCAATTCTTTGAAACCATATTTGTAGGCCCAGAGCATATCCGTCTGTCTTCCGGGTGTGCCCGACAGTGCAATTTAGTGCATTGCTGCACGCAACTCTTTCAACATGTTTTCAAGCATCTTGCAAGTTTGACCAGTTGCTTATACCACAATTTATAAAGTGATGCTTCTTATTTCCATCATCCCAGAAAGCACAAAAAAAAAGTTCCAGACCATATCTTTTAAAATATCTGGTTGTGCAGCTGAGATTCTTTCTATGTCTGCCTTACAGCAGCTGCATTATCCCAGCAGAAAACAGCTGTGAGATTTGTATCAAACTTCCCTGTCTAGGAAGACAGGAGCTGTCCATGTCTCCTCCTTCCAACAGCTCTTTTTATAAGTGAGAGTAATCACAGAAAAGCAGCGTAGCTGGCATTTCCCTTTACCCCAACAGTTCCTGACAGTTGTATCAGCTGGATGCAGTTATAAGCAACCATGAGAAAATTTTAATCTTCATTAAATGTTAATCCCTGCAAACACTTATATACACATCAGTTCACTAATATAATAGGCATACTGAAATCAGTGGGACAACCCTGGGAGAACAGTTACTCATACATATAAATGTTTATAGGATTCATTTCCTCCTTTTGCTCTGAATCATCTGGAATAATTTTGTCCCCACAACTTCACAGGGTTAGTTGTGTGGCATAATCCTGTTGATGGTTCAGTTCTGGTGAACATCAATAGGAATTAAGGCATTCCCCATTTGTTACAAAGCCCTCCTAACTACAGCATAGTAAAATAGTATCGTATTCTACAACTCCCAGTTGTGTCCCATTATGCAGTGCCTCAGGTTTTATTTTTTCATTTCTGTCCATTTCATTACTTCAAAAAAGCTGTTCCCTCATTGTTAACATAACTATCTTCATCCTTCTAAATACTTACACAGTTCCTACAGTATAAAACACTATAAGGACATAATTGCCTGCCATTTGACATTATTTTGATGCATTCGGAGTTTTTTATTCTCATTTGAATCTTATTGGCCCCTATCATTATTTCTGTAATTGATTGTCGTTTCCTCTTCCTCACAGGAATTGATGCTTATTTTAAGGCATATCCATGCTAGGAGACATAGCACACAGCACTTGAAATAACTGTGGAATGATGTGAGCTAATATACTGTCCTGGCACAGCAGTCTTTCCAGCTACAGCCAGCTGAGGAATCCAGATTATGACCTTTGTGTTGGGGAGCTGAGATCCATGTGACATTTTCTGCTGAGCTGTTTGTTTAAGAGAGTTTCTATAACATCTTTGGGTGGATTTCACTATGACTGTCAGGATACAATGGGAATTGATAAATTTTAGGAGTAGCTATTTTAATTCTAAATTTCAATCCAAAGCCTATCAATTCCACTGTGGTTGCTCTTCAGCTGCAGTAATAATCAGAAATACAAAGGGATCAAAATTTTGTTAATTTTTGTTCCTGTCCATGGAAAATAGAATGAGATAATGTGTTGGTTGAGAACAGGATGACCTTGTTGAAGCTGAGGATCTATAATTGCTATTATAGATGGATCTATAATCCTCCTCTCTTGCAGGCTGAATGCTATGGCATGTTTGAGCCCTACTTCTGCTGTTTATCTATGGATAGTTTGAAGTCCAGGAGAGAAATTTCTTTCACCCTTAATCTCAGCAGAGATACCAGTCAATTAGCCCTACTACTTGGCCAAGGCATTGAGGCACTAACAGAAAACAGACTTAATTTGGTTAAAAGACTCCAGCTTTCCAACAATGCATGGATATTGTGGCATGCTGACCTAGGAGAAAAATACTGATCTTCAGATTCAGCACCCAGTTTTCAACAGGGCAAGCACACACTATTCATTCAGTAGTATTGGAGAAGGACTCCTGACTGGAGCGTGCTTGTTCACCTGTCGGAAGCATTCAGTATGGATCAGTTGCAAAACTTTGTCTCATGTTGCATAGTTGTAACCTGCCTGAGATGAGATCATAGAAGTATTAATCTTCCATCTAACTCTTAAGAGGGACATTTGGGCTATAGCCCATCTGTCTGAGGCGGTCATGGTCTTCATTACGCATAGATGACTACTCACAGAATGAGAAGTTATATATTCTGTAAGTTATGTAAGATGACTCTAATACATACTATATTTCTAAATGTACAGTTAAGGTTAAGAGAAGAATAGCATTGCTATTCTTACCTGGATTTCGAATTTCAAGAATCACATTTCAGTTAAAACTTTTGCATTAAAATTTATATTTGTACATTTATAAAACACCCCCAAATGACAGCTTCGTTCTGGGCTCCCCATCACAAAGGAGATAGGGACATGCTGGAATGAGTCCAGCAAAGGACCATAAAGGTAGTGAAGGGTGTGGAGCATCTGACATCTGAGGAGAGGAGCTGGAAATGTTCAGCCTGGAGAAGAGAAGGCTCAGGAAGGATCTTACCACTGTGTATAAATACTTGATGGGGCAGAGTAAAGAAGATGGAGCCAGGCTCTTCATAGTGGTGTCCTGTGAAAGGACAAGAAGCAGGAGATAAACCATGAAAAATTCTGTTTAAACTTGAGAAAAACTTCCCTTATCGTGAGAGTGGTCAAACAATGGCATGGGTTGCTCAGAGAGGTTGTGGAATCACCATCCTTAGAGATATTCAAAACCCGACTGGTTGTGGCCCTGAGGAACCCGCTCCTGCTCACCCTGCTTTAAGCAGAGGGTTGAGATGAGGTGATCTCCAGGGGAACCTGTCCACCTCAGCCATTCTGTGGCTGATCTCATAAATACTTCTGAATTACAAGCAAGCTCTTAAACAGGAAGTTCCCTAGGAAACACAACTATTTAAAAGCACACAGCACCAAAAACTTTTGGTATTATTTATAATTTTGTTATGAATTGTGGTGATTTTAAATTATGAATTTTTAATAAAGAATGATTGCCAGTAAGAATTAGGTTATTCTAAAATATATCATTCTCAATGCTGTTAAGTAGCCATTTCTGCCTACTAAATTGTAACTTTCTGTCAGAAGAAGGTGCAATGTGGGTATAATCACAGCTTTGTGAGCATCTTCCTTTCCAGAGGTGTGACATGTCCTACTAATGAGGTTTTACAGCAAGAGCAATGATACTACCTTTTTCTTTTAATTTTATTTTATACTTGAACCACATGGATTGTTTTAAGAAACTTCTAAAAAAGCAATTAACATTAACCATACTTTTGTATTTTAAGTGATACAGAGTCCTGATATTCAAATTGTGTAGATTATATACCATTGCATTTCACACATCAAATAAACCAAGCCTGTCATTATTTGGATGTGGTCAGCTTTACCGCTCTGCAAAAAGTGAATGTGACACCCATAATCATTTGTACAAAGCCAGATTCTGAAAATCTTAGACTCTTCTGATTTCAGCAGTTGTTTTCCCTCAATGAGGTTTGCCCAGGCAAAAGATGAATGGCTCTGTGCTATTCCCTATTCATCACACTGTACCTCAGCTTAGCTTTCTGATCTATTTTAATTATCACACTACCTGTATTTGAAAATTACCTGTAAGCATGTTTAGTGTGGCAAGTACATAAAATCTATTTATATTACCTTTATTTTTCAGAGTTACATTTCATGCTGTTTATTGCAGCTATTCCAGATCTCCTTGTTGTATCCACAACAGCCTGCCAACCACGGTGTCGAGTAAGAGGATTTAACTGTGAATGGATCTCTCTCCCTGCAGTAACTAGCTCAGATAGACTTCAGAAAGTGATGTTTTGCCTGCCTCATCACTTGTGTAAAAAGGATAAGGGCAGAGCTATCAGAATTACTCTGATGTAATGCAGTGAGTATGAGTGTCCTAGAAAGTCGCAAGCTGTAGGTGTCACATCATCACAGAGTCTTGTTTCCTGTGAACTGTCAAATGATCTTTATTTGAATTTAAAATATTTTTGCCTGAGAAAGCAGTAACAAGCAAACAGCCTATTAAATATACTGTTGAATGTCTTTCCTACCTGATCATCAGCAGTTTGGTAACTAAAAGTGAACTGACAAGTTTTCTTGACATTATACAATTTGCAATTTTTAGCACAAACCAGAAGTGAATCTGATTGCCAGCTTGACATTCATGGAGCCTTGTATTTGTACATAAATATGAAAGTTCAGTATAAAAGGTTTTTGCTCATATTGGCCATCAGAGTCCTAGAAGCTGACTATGAAAATGTGGCTGTGGGCATATAAAAATAATCTGAAAGTTACTATTTAAATGTACAGTTTGTGTACTCAGAGCCATAAAAAATCAGCCATCTTACCTACAAGATGTTTACAAAGCAAGTCTGCTAGGTTTTCTAACAGCCTCTTTGTAACATATTTCATCTTTTCTTAAATTTTTTTTTATTTTTATTTTATTTCATTTCATTTCACTTTAATTTAGAAATGTAATATTCTGTTGCAGAATATGGGGGCATGTTTAAGAAATATGTAACAAATACAACTACAGCCATGACAGGGCACATCCAAATGTGATATTTAGTGGTAGGTTCTGTTAGTAATCATAGTTATATCCAGCAGATATAAAAAGGATGGAACAGCAGAAACAAGAGGATGTTGTAGGTACTGCTGTTCTGGTGCAACTTGAGCCTTATATTAACCTGGATTAAGTACTCATTTGACAAGGGCTGCTTGTGCTGAATTTAAGTGATTTTTTTTCAAGGTAAGAAGTCTGCCTTAAAAATAACTAATCGATATTTAGATTATGTAATTTATTATCATGCCTTAATGAACCATGCTTCTCACCTCTGCATATTGCTGGATTTTTTTCAGCTTCCCCATGCCTGGATTAGATGGCACTTCGTTCCAAAGCATTCTCCTTGAGAGTGATCTTTATTTCTGTGCAAGCTGAAAAAGGTTTTCTTGGTGTATTTATAGTGAGGAAAACTGGCAGAGCTATGAATACAACTCCAGCATTGCTTATGAGCATAATTGAATCTCCTCCCATTGCAACATAAGGCTATAATGTGTGCATTTTTTACCAGCATAACTACATCAATAATAGGGCTTCTACTGCCATACATTATGGACACCCATCATTAGCTTACTGGGAAAGTGTCATTTATTGTGCTTACAAGTAGGAAAACAGTTTATTCTTGTCAATAAACAGAGTCCCAGTTTCGGTGCCAGAAAGATGCATCTTTTTTTACTTTGCCGAGGGCAAGGGACTCTCTGAGGAACAGGCTGCATGGTTTAGCTGTTGAATGCTTATCCAGCTGCATGCTTCCCATCAGCCAAATATATTATCAGAGCAGCACCCAGTTTCTTTGGCTATAAACAAAAGCATGCAGGTACTTTTTTAGTGCCACTAGCAACCCTTGATGTTCAAGGTTTATATTTCCTTAAAATGCAAGATTAGAAATTTTCCAACCCCCTAGCCTCCATCTACGTAAGATAATTAATACTAACAACTTGAGTCTAATTCAAGGTCTTTAAACCAAGCTGTTCTGTCTTGCATTTTCTGTGTGAAATGGAAAGGTACAGAGGTAAATGCAATGTTTAGTATCTGTGAACACCTTTGCAAGGTTAGGTAGGTATGCGTTTAATCTGCATTTGGTAGGGCTAAAGCTTAAATAGAACATTGGCAAAATCAAAGAGCTACAAATTCAGCAGTGACTGGGCAAGAAATCTCCGTGGTTTTGCGGGAGGGTGAAGTTCCAGCAGAAGGCAAGGCTTGTCCTGGGCCAGCTCATGTTTGCTGCAGGCTGCCTTGCTCCTGGTTTGTGGAGCGCTGACCTGCCAGGAGCCCGAGGGCAATTGCGCTGCAGAGCTTCTGCTCGTCTCTCCTTTGCACGAGTGCTCCATCCCTACCTCCGTGGGTCGCAGCAGAGTGCATGGCCCGTACCGACCCGACTTTCAGGGTACTGTGGGGTGAGTCACACCTACGCCACAAGCTGGGTGGTATGTGCAAGGGTAGGGCACACACAGTGTGACGAGGAAGGGCTCTGCCTCTGATGGGACATCAGCACTCAGCCACAAGAAGAAAGCCCAGAAGGAATTGTTCAGGGACTCTGGTTCTTACGTCCCAGCTGTCTAGTACACTTGCAGGAGTATTCAAGTTACACCTGTTTAGGAAAGGTGTAACCTCTGACTTGGGCTGTCGAGCTGGCTCAACAAGCAGGAACGGGTCAGGGTGATGCAAGCCCTGCCCTTGCCCTTCCCTGTCAGACTATTTGTTTCCTCAAAGGTATCAAGCAAACTCTGAAGCTTTTAAGCAGGAGGGAGGGTTAAAGAGACACGCAACCATCATTGAGAGCTGCAGACAAAAATAATCTGGCATTATTTTTACGGAAATGCATTTAGTCGATTTATTTAGGCAAAAGGATGCCCATGTAAAGCGAAACATGGAGTTCACAAGAGCAAACAGAAATTAGAACAGCTGTTCAATGAATGACTCCTGAAGCAATCATAGATATTATGGTGCTAGGACAAATTTGTTAATTTTCAGCAAAGACCAGTTTGCAGTAGAAAAGAATGCTGGAAGTATTTTATAGAAGATAAATTAGTTAATCTGCACTGTTGAAAAGGTCAGTATATTCCCCATGTATGAATTTGGTTTCGAGGTGTTTCCAGGAAAAACACAATAGTGAATGAAGGGTACTTTGTCCACAAAAATACTTGCAAGGGCTCTTGGACATGAGAGAGTCACCAGCTCTTGTGACACCAATTGCTTAAAAATGGGTCGTTTCAAGGGAAGGAAGTCAATAAACCATTCTTGCAAGAAGTCTCAGGCAGTAGCGACATTAGCCAAGTTTAAAATTTGCTGGGGAGTAGAAGCTGAGGATGTAGTAAAACACACTGGGCTTAAGGTTACAACTGAACAAGCAATGTATTATTTTCATTTCACTGGGCAAAGTTAGACCCATTTTCTGCTTATGAGCTGCTTTTAAAATTGCAAAACAAAAAAAAAAAAACCTCCCAAATGCGTCACAAATTGGAATTACTTGCACAAAACATTCATCAGACAAGTTCACGCTAATGCCTGTTGTAAGAATTCCTCAGAGTACTTGACATTTGTGCCACGATGTGTGTGTGCTGTGTGACATTCATGACGTGTTTATGCTCTATGAGCAAGTGCCTCGCTCAGAAGGTTGTTGCTGTTCTGCCGTGGGTTGAGTGTCAGCCCTGCACGGGGGAGGCACTGTGCTCCCCTCACATCAAATTGGTGAAGACGAAGGAAGGTGGGAGACGAGTGGTGCCTCGGTCCTCTGCTGCTCTGTCTGTTCACTGTTGGCATTTCCATTTTTGATTCAAGAGATTTCAGCTACTGTTATAACAGACACTAAGGCAGATAAGCAAAGAAATTCTCTTGCCTCAGAGTGTTGGGAATAATTTTCTTTTAAGTCACAGCTCCAGGAACCATGTGAATTAGAGGTAAATATGAACTCAGATTCAATTATTGTCTTCAGTTTTGAAGAATAGTTTCTGAAAACATGATCCAGAAATATTCAGTATTCACTGGAAGTTTCAGTAAGCAAAGCAGAGTGAAAATAAAAAAGGATTTACATATACTTAGGCCAGCCTTCTCATTTTGGGGACCTGAATCATGACTTCTGAATGCCTGGATTAGCAATTCTGTATTTAGCAGTGACCAAAATATTCAAAAATAGCTTCTCCCTATTTGTGCAGTGTATATTTATGCTTGGTAAAAGCCATCTAAGCTGCTAAAAAAAGAAACACAGACCTTGGCAGTTAGCAGGGCATGTCCACAAAAATCAATATGCAACATTGCCACTTGGATCTGAAGTTCTCTTCTGTTGCCTCTCAGCAGCAGCAGAGACTGGCAGGAGCTACTCTGAGACACTCCTCCTCTTCTATCACTTATCCTTTAAGTGTGATGCATAAAGCAAGAGTATTCAAACTGACTGCGCTTCCAAAAGGGCAGGATCACCAGGCAAAAACTTTATTTCTTTTTGAAGTGGAAAAAACCTGTGATCTCAGAAGCCACGTATTTGGGAAACTGTAGAAGGTGTTCCTGATTGAGCACAGACCAGACAAGCCTTGACCAATTACCTGCTTTTTCTGCTCTTTTCTGCCCAGGTCTGATTTATTTGTTGATTTTGTTCAGTCACATATGTCTTATCTTTTAGGCAGTTCATCCTTTGAGACAGAAACCACCATTTACTTTTTTTTTTTTTTGTAACAATGCTGGATAATCTGACTGAAGTTTTTCACTTGCTATACTGCAAGTGTTAAATAAATGTGTTAAATAAAATTGTTAAATAAGTAATAATTTTGGCCAATTCCTAGTCTCACCTAGCTCCTTTTGGGCTATTGTAGCCCAAAGTTATAATAAGCAAATGAAGCAATTTGGTCAGGTTTCTATCTGGAAGAAATCCTCATTCCAGAATACAGAGTATTAAAGCTGACATCTGGAGTGATACAGGTAAATTTTCTTATCTTCCATATGGGCTTCCTGACACATTTATGTACTTTAGACGTAAATTAAGACTACTATGTTAAAAACGTGCCCCTCCTTTTCTGTTTTGTCAGCCTCTACACTACAGAAACTCCTTAAAACTCCTCCAGTACAAATCCCAAATATGTGTACTTTAATGTCCAGAATCAGAACCTGGCCAACACTTCCTCAGAGTAGCAACCAGCCTCTCTCGCCTAAGTATGGTTTGTGCAAGTGCCAGCCACTCCCAGCTGCACCTCCACAGGGCGCCAGCTCTTCCCTGAGTGCTAGCCCAGGAGAGCAGGACAGACCACAGGTCCCTCGTTGTACTGATCAGTGCGAAAACCTTCTTCTAACCCACAAACAAAAAAAAATCTAGAAAAAGAGGATTTACAGTGCTTTAATCAGAACAGAGAGTCCTTGTGGGAAACTCTCCAGGATAAAACTGAGCAATATTGCAATACTCTGGCCCATATGCAAGCCTGTGCCCATGCTGTTGCCTTGGAGATACTATGATGGAAATTTCTCCATGTCTCATTTTCATTTTAAGTAACTTATTCTGCCTAGAATTCCTGTGTGTGCTTCCTTTCTAAAACTTGTATCATCCTGTTTCTGTGGTGCAAAACTCATATGTTGTGTTATTTGCTATTTATTGCTATCTGTACATTCTTATCTGTACATACCCATATGAATATATAACCTATACTTTGATGGGATGTGATTGTAAAATACACTGGTATATGCAACTCTGGTAACGAATCTAAAGATGAACAGGTTTAAAACTATGCCTAAAGCGTTTTGGATTACTGTATTTGCCAAATGTAGCTGGCTGTGTCGTGATGTTTTAATAGCTCCTGCATGGCAGATTCTTGCACATTATTCAACAGATCTTTACTTAATTTTCATTAAGTATACACAGGAAGGACATGGAAACATCCCTGATTTTTATCTCTCTATTGTGTCCTTCAGGAATCAGCTACCGTTATTCTGGTTTATGTGGGAGAAATGATCTTAGAATCACTCCATATTACACCATTAGTGTATCAGTGACAGGTTAAGACACATTGATTTATCCTGTTAGTGTTAGAAACTACAATTATGTGTAAAATGAAAAATTATGCTGAGTTAACAATGCAATGGCTATGCAATGTGACCTGCCAGAGCAGTCCTTCTACATAAGTTCCTCCAAAGATCCTGTGTGATCCTGTGAGAGAAGCTGCACTTCCTTCCCACGTTCCCCCTTCTCTCAGAGTCAGCAAGCTGTCCCATCAACAAGACACTGAAAAGCAGATGGGCCTGAGCTCCCCAAGAAATAAAAGGGGTTTTCTGTCCTTCTACGGGTTCTTGTCTCTGTAGAATTGAAATCCTGCCCTTCAATCAATATTCACACCAGCTACCTAGGTAACCACATGTGATGTCCCACCCTTTCAAGACTACCTAAAAAATATAAGTAAGATTTTTTTCATTAGAGTTCCTTCAGCCTGATGCTGATATATATATATATATATTTACATACACACATATATATGTTTTTAGCTATGTAGAAACTGCAAACTAGATATAAAGAATTACAAAATACTTGGTTGTACTTTGTTTTGATATTTGCGTATTCTATAGTTCTGTCATGTTTAATAAAGATAAAAACCATTTTTTTAATGGTAACGGCTATTATGCTACTTAGTTGCCTAATGAAATACTTTAGAGTGAAATGCAAAACCCACATGTTCATCCAGAGGATTTTAAAGATGTGATCACACTAACATACAATCTGTTTGTCAGTCCGTCTTCCAACCCTGTACCCAGCAGAAAAAGTCACAGTGAACACAGTGAAAAGAACACAGTGAAGCATGGAAAAAAAATATGTAAAAGGTCCTTGCTAGTGTTACATTTGTGCATCTGTAGGGACAAGCATGACAGTTAGCCAAGAGCCCTGAACACTCAATTTCTCCTTTGAGAGAAACGGCATTCACAGTTTTTTCTCTACAAAGACGCCTCTGAACTTGGATTCTTTCCTATGATGCTGAATGCCAGCTTGTTCCTTGAAAAGGAGGGGATTTAAAAGGCCACAAAATTAGAAGGACTTCTTCTGGATAGACAGGCAATTAGAACAAAAGAAAGTTTGCATGATATATAGAGGCAGAACTTCTTACTCCATTTCAGCACGTGCACAAGATAATTTTATTTCTGTTAAATAATTTCATTTATATGTAATGCCCTTCTTATGTCCTAAAGACTCCTCTCCATGTAAAACTAAATAGCTATTAGAATGGCAGGAGAAGGCTATCATCAACTGACTCATCTTTTTTTTTTTCATCTGCTCTAACAGCAACACCACCAGAGAAACCAGCTGAAAGTGTAGAAGTCTTCTCTGCCATTCCTGATATTTGTGAAGTGTTTGCAAACTTTTTTGTAAACTTTTTGCTTTTACTGTCTGTGTTGGACCCCTTGGTTCCTTGCCCTGTTTTTCTTTCCTGCTTATCACTGGCAGAGGAACAGCCTGAGGCAGAACTGGCTCCAGCAACTCAGGTTGGTACAAGGCTTTTCTTGCTCATCAGTGAAATGGATGGATGGGCTCATTGGTTCAGCTCATTCACCAAATTTCCTGGTTAAAACAGCCTGTCAGGCTCCAGGAACTGCAGTTCTGCACTCAAGCCAGAAGAAGTTGCACCTTTTCCTATGTCAGTCTAAATGCATCACATGGTGAGCCCAAGTCATTTTCCTCAGACCCTATCACAAGCCAAGTAAAAACCAAGCTTGCTGTATATTTGCTTATCACTCTCCAGGGAATGGTTTGCTGCCTGACTCTTTTGTGGGCAGAGAGACCCAGCTGGGGCACCCCAGAGAGAGAGAGAGAGACAAGCCCGAGTGAGCCATGCTGGGGCAGGAGCCAAGGGACCAGCGGCAGCAGGACACTGGAAGAAAAGACGATTCACATAAAGCAGACTGTGCCTTCCCACACTGGGCTGCAGCTGAGGACTCCGTAGCCAGCAGCAAGGCCAGACAGAGGTGACTCACTGAGGTGACTCAGAGGTGACCTGTGATGGAGCTCGTCTCTGACAGTATCTGCCCTTCTGACCAGAGTTATTATGGATGATCAGCTGAGAGGAACAACTGCTGGGGGGAATTCCTCAGTACTGATGGGAGCTGTGGGGTTGTCTTCGGGGATAGGGAGACTTCACCTCCCTTTCCCCTGGGCACACACCACCCTGCTGTCTCCTAAAGAGCAGCACTGGCACCAGCTCCGCCCAGTTAAGCCATCCGTGTGGCCTGAGCCTGCAGGTTTTGTGTGGGCAGAGCACTCACTGATCCACTGCTGATGAGCAGTGAGAGGTGTGGGAGCTCACACCAGCCTGCAACAGAGCAAGCAGACATGTGGGAAGCAGTCACACCTCTGGCCATCAGAGGATGGCCTCATTCCTACCAGCCTGGTAGTCACACAGCCAGGGACTGACTGGATGTACCGTAGGCACATCGGCTACCGCCGCAAGTCTCGCACTCACTCTCTTCTGCTGCCTTAGTCACATCAATCTGCTCTGTAAAGGGGAATCAAGTGAACTCTTATGATGAGCTGGATGAAAAGATTATCATCCCAGCTGCTCCCATGTTTGCTGCTGCCTCACCATCCAGTGCTTTTCCTGCCCAGCTCTTCTGTTCCATTACATTGTATGAACAAGAAAAGAAACCAGCCCATTAATGGCAGAATGTGGAGGGATGGGTTAATTGTGTGAATAATCTGAGGTGTGATCTGGTCTCAGAGGCAGCTGAAACATTTTATCTGGCTGCGATCAAAATAGGGTTTTATTTGGAAACAGCTGTAATGTCCTAAAAAGTTACCATTTCCTAGCTGTCCCTTGCAGGGTTGTGACTGCTGCAGGTGACTGCTGCCAATCTATCCGAGCTTCACTTGCAGGTTGCCTGTCTGAGTGCAAGGCAGGCAGCTTGGGCTGAACCGCCATGCATGGGGGCTTTTAAAATCAGCCGAGCAACTGCGCCCAGAGGCTGGCACGTAGGGCTCAGATGATGTGCTCTTTTAGGAGGATGACCCCTCAGAGCAGACAGCTGAAAGCAAATGGTCCAATGCTGTCAATAGTATCTTAAAGCACCAAAGCTGTTTGTATTGTGAAGGTAAAGCTGTCCTGTTTGGCACTTTAAATTCCAGATTATCTGAATTTTCCATTTACTTGGAAAATGAATATTTTACTAATTAATCAAAGTAGTTTTAAAAATTCAAAATATATTTTGACTATTTTTTGGTATAGAATGGGTTCTTTATGTTTGCCCTCATATGTCCCTGAAAATTTTGAATTTTCATACTCTGGGTGTATAAGAAAAGCTGCAGCAGACCATCATCTTTGTTTTATTTGCTAGCAAAGTCCTCTCTAAATACAGAAATTATTTAAGCTCTTACTACACTAAGAGAAGCTTGATGTAAGTAGCTATAATATTGTACAGTAATAATATGTAAGGCACTTCATTCAATTTTTCTAGGATCCAGAGGACACTGACATCTTCAAATGACCCAGTCTGATTGCTTGTTCTCATCCACAGGATAACAAATACACATCCCAAACACCAGGGAGAGAAAAAAAATTAAGAGAGAAAAAAATAATTTTTTTTTACTTTCCGTAAGATGTAGCTCCCAGCCTAGCCTGACGCACCTCTGGTAATGTACTAGACCTCTGGACTTCACAGATCAGGAAAGCACGAACAAGTACAAAGTGAAGTTTTATGACCAGGAAAGGAGAACTCACTTTCTACTGAAGATACAGAGGTTCTTTTCAAGTTAAACTCAGTTCTACAGTGGTCTGGACACAATAATAGAGGCTAGATACTTCAAGTACCAGCTGCTCCACATAATCAGTACAAACATGCTTTGAGGCTCACCAGTAACTCATGTAACCAGAACTCTCAGCAGAGAGACAATACTTTTCATTTCTAAAGCTGTGAACAAGCAAAACCTCACTAATCACAAATCAAGGAAGCAGATAAGCATGTGTTGACACCCTTGCTTTACTCGCAGGGAGTGCAACAAATACTGCTTTCTGCAAAGTGGGTCATCTGGTGCTGGGGTTAAGCATGCAGGACTCAGGGTGCCATCCCACAGGGGTGTCCGGACCAGGGGCACCTGCAGAGTACAGCAGCCTCCCGCTCCTTCTCTGCACACTTCCACCAGAAGTAGAGAGGTAGGGGCTATGGCATTCTGACAGGTGCTGTGTAAGGAAGATGCAAAGAGCTCTGCAAAGAGCATAAGTGACCAAGGGTTTTGGCCTTGCCACTCTCTTGTTCCCTAAACTTGGTCTAGATTTTTTTATCCTTTCCACTCCATTTCACCTCCAAGGCCGTTTCTCCTGCCATGGTGAGCTGTATGGCACCAAGCCCTGGGTCCTAATCACTGCCAGGAGAACTCATAACAATACTAATCAGGATGATAGTCATGATTAATAATAAACAGTTCTTTTGGATGTGACATCTTGTACAGCAAAACAAAAAAAGAGCTACCAAAGCAATCAAAGGCGAGACTGGAACCTAAAGAAAGCAAACCACAAAAGTTTAAAAAAACTTTTCTACTTACTGCATATATGATGGCCTGTTCCACAATTGTGATGTGCCAAACATATAACAGGGTCCAGCGGCTTGGGTGGAGTGGCAGCGGGTAAAAAACAAACTGCAGAAGCAGCAGAAACAGATTTAAAGGTCACCAAGCTCATTCACTTCGGAAAACAAGTGAACACTGAGATACTGTGAACAACACTATGCCTACTGTCTGTTACACCACTCCCCATGACTGCTATCCTACTCCTTTTTCACTGTCATTGCAATATATTTATCAGTGGAGAGCTGTGAAACGTCAAATATCAGAGGGAAAAAATGCAGAGTAGCAAAGGAAATAGCTTTGCCTGCGTGTACATGGTGGAAGGAAGCTATGCAAGTACTTGCACTTCATGGAGACCGTGACTGGCTGCTGGCTCCATATAACATCAGCCTGAGAATGTATGAAGAGCTGGGTATTGAAATTATTTTCCTACCCTAATAAAATACATTTAAAATGGAAGCTGTGTGTCTAATTTTCCATTTACTTGTCTAATAAAAACTATCGTTTCCTATTATGTTCCCTAAACTTGCTTTCTTCCTGTGCTGGTTTTGACTGGGATAGAGTTGATTTTCTTCACAGAAGCTGGTAAGGGGCTGTGGTTTGGATTTGTGCTGGAAACAGTGCTGATAACACAGGGATGTTTTGGTTATTGTTGAGCACAGCTTACACACAGTCGAGGCCTTTTCTGCCTCTCACCCCGCCCCACCAGTGAGTGGGCTGGGTATGCACAAGGAGTTGGGAAGGGACATGGTCCGGAGAGCTGATCCCAGAGATATCCTGTATCGTATGGTGTCGTGCTCCACATCTAAAGCTGGGGGAAGAAGGAGCAAGAGGCAACATTCAGAGTGATGGTGTTTGTCTTCCCAAGTGACTGTTACATGTGACAGAGCCCTGCTTTCCTAGGGATGGCTGCACACCTGCCTCCCCACAGGGAGTGGTGAATAAATTCCTTGTTTTGCTTTGTTGGCATGTGTAACTTCACCTGTCAAACTGTCTTTATCTCAGCCCACAAGTTTTCTCACTTTTACCCTTCTGATTCTATCCACCACCTTACAAAACTCCATTTCTGCTTTTCTGGGTGACATTCTATTCTGTGTGCACGTGTGTGTGGAGGTTTAAGTGCAGCAACTGGAGTGAGACCACGGGTCATACTGGCAGACAGAGAGAGCAGTGTGTGTACATGGTGTGTGAGTGTGCATGTCAGTGTGTATACGTGATGTACATGCTGTGTGTACAAGGTTTTTTCTCTAAAATATGTTTGTGCATTAAATAAAATGTTAAGGCTTTTGTGATTACTGGATACTGAGGTCTTCTCAATCAAATGGATGGGAAACCTTGATTTTTGTCCTGCTATTTAATGCATATCATGGCATTTTCATAACTTTGTCTCTTATTGTCCTTTTACTGCCAACGTCTCTGTTACTGCATTCTTAATTGCTTAGTCTTCTTCTGCTTTTTATTTCATGTCTGCACCTGCTTTTTCACCTGGTTTTAATGACACAGGAATCCTTCAATGCACTTGCCAGGGTCAAACCTTTGAACCCCCAAGAGTAGGATGTATTCAAGGCAAAGCTATTCTGAGCTGTTCTTACTTCAATAACCAGCTACTTTCCTTGGAAGAGAAGGAAAGTGCCAGTGATTCGGTTATGTCTCACAAGCTGCAAGAATACGACCGTGAATTTTTTTACCTTTACTCTTACCTTTCTTGTTGTTACTCCGTTTATCTTTGCAGGCCAGTTCAAATTAGCAAGGCACCACTCATGGGAGTGATCCAGCGCTGGAAATAACAGCTACAGTGCTCTGCAACATCTCTGTGACTTTGCAAATGAAAGCAGGTGAAAATCTCTCTCTGGGTATCAAGTTAAAATTCTCCATTGCGCAGCTCTCCTCTCCTCTCCATCAGTACTGGCATTTCAATCTTGAGTCACTTCTCTTTTTCCTTTCTGGTCCTTTTAATCATTTCAACAAGGGAGAAAGAGGGAAGGGAAAAGAGAAGGGACTAGAGTCAAGTTTCCATATAAATTTAGCTCAGTGGAATGGGCTAGGAAATAGCAAAGGAGTTGGAAATTAGTTCAGTTAGAAACCAAATACCTCCTGCCTACATGCGACATTGTGGTTACTAGGATCTTTATAATTTTGGAACTTGTCCTTTTAATGTCTTTTTTCCAAATAAAAATTCGTAAGCAGCACTATTCCATGCATCCACAGAACAGCCCCTTTTTAAGGAAAATTTATGCAGATGTGTAATAAGATCAAGGGGTGGATTGGATCAGAAAAAATTCAGTTTCAGCGCTTTTAAAAGCAAAATCTACTTTAACTTTCATCCTTCTGGCTGGTCCAAAGACCAAGGCATATTCAGTAGCAAAAAAAGTTTCAGTACTATCTTCTGCCCAAACTGAAGTATGATTTCAGATCACATGTCTATACTTACACTGTATGTCTTTTTGCTGCCTCAGGACAAAAAGCTGCCTTCCACTTTTCTTATAGAATGCTCATTAATTGTAACCACAGTAAAATATCTTGTAAATTTGAGGTAGAACAATTAGAAGGTATATGGCGGCTATATGCATTTGACACCTATTTTTGCTTTTTCCCTCAGGAAATGAAAACAGTTTGTGGAGAAGGGAGATATTTTCATTGGTGTTAAACATTCTTGAGTGGTGATTTTCAGTCCTCACTGTCTTCAGTAATAAACAAATACAGGGAGCATGACAAAGTGATATAGTTAAAAAACAGGAACAACTATAAAAATGAAAGAGTATCAGTGGCAGTTAGCATGTCAGTTTTACTATAATACTTATGCAGCCTTAAATTGAGAGCTCTCCTGATTCCTTGAAAGAAGAGGCTCTTCTTCCTTATAGATTTCACATGCTGCCTGCTACAGAAAAGACCTGAACATGTGATATGTGTGTGTGTGTGTGTGTGTGTGCGCTTCCAATGGAAAGAAATGTACTTTCTTACATTATTCTTTGTCCTCAGACATGATTACTGGATGAAGAATTGTGAGAATTTCAGAAAGATGTATGTCATTTCTCAGTACAGTATCCCGCTTGTAGAGTAAAACAGATATTTATTTGTGAAGTTTGACTCAAGATATCTTGAAACACAAACTGAATTCGTCCACAAACAGAAATATTAATAATATTCTAGTTGTTTTAATATCACCATATATATTCTCAGCAGTCACAGTGTACATTGTTATTCTAAGGAAATAAATGATGCATGATAACATCCAAGATGTGTCAGTGGACTAATCTGAGTTTTACAAGTTTGCATGAGTTTAGACTTGGATGCCATACCTTAAGTAGCAGATATGTTCTTGAGAAAATCTTTTTGTTAAACTCATAAAAATGCTTTAGTAGAAGTACGAGAAAAGTTATGTTACTTTGAACTAAAAATATTGATATAGCACTGCAAATAGACCAGCTATTATTCAGTTTCTTTTCTTTACACATTTACATATTTAAGTGTGGTCAGTTGTCTGTACATATTGCCAGTGATGATATTTTGACTCCATTGAAGTCTGTGACAACTCCCTTTGATTGCAGCAGCACTTTGATGATCTCATTTTCATGTGCACATTGAATGAAATATAGTAGTAGTTCGTTCATTTGCCTGTTTAGCATTTTTATTTTGGTTTGTGCAGAGGAAAGAATTTCTTACCAGTTAATGATGTGACAATAAAAGCTAAATAATAAAAAGAATAAAGCAGTTAGTGATAAGCTTAACACATGGAAACGTCAAAAACCTGTTTTGATAGTATGAACATACCTGTAACATGGAAAATAAGGAAACTTTGTCAAAGTGTGTATGAGGGCTACTACTATGGGAAACTGCACAAATGAATGCTCATTCAATTGTACATCCTGACTAAAGACTTTGAGTGGCAAAGCTGTGTAGATATTGCAACCATCGTAAGTAATAGTCTGCACCACAGTAACCTCACAAGTCATCACAAAAAACATCACAGGCATGTACTGTCCTGTTTTAAGAAAATGTCAAAATGCTGGCACTTTAGCAGCTTCTGAGGATCTTCAAAGCCAGCTAGGTGACTCCTGCCTATAATGTAAAATCTCTCTCACTCCTGTAAATATCTCTTCCTCAGAGTCTCTTCCTTTTCCAGGCAAGGGAAAGTACTTCACCTTTTTGTTTTCTCAGCTATCTTTTGCCACATGATTGTCAGTATTTGTCTCTTCAAAACTTAAATAAATGGCTGAAACATTAGGCTACCTAATTGTAAGAAAGAAGAAATGTCGATAAAAACAGAAAGGCAGCACACAGAAGAGTCTGTAGTCATATATAAAACCTTGCATTATGGTAGAAGAGACTCTTCTTGACAGCCTAATTCAAAGAAAGGATGCGTGGTCAGCCCCAACCAATTTGATGAGAAATCAGTTCTTTCACCTAGTATCTCAGCAGCAAAAAAATAAAAAAGGGTAAATTAAAATGCCCAAAGGTTCTCACCTTTTCCCATCCCTTCAATGGCGAGATGGTGAGCATGTTGAAGTAGACAGAGAACTTGCTCAGCATATTCTTGGCAACAAATGGAAATGAAGCAAGCTCTCTTTCGATGCAACTATGCACACTGTGGGTGGATTTATCTGATCAAATGCAGAGATCTGCAGTGTAGATGTCTCCTGACAAGTTCATCACACTAAATTCCTTTTGTAGTCAATGAGAGAAATGAGAATTCCCAGGATGAGGCTCATCCCAAAGTAGACATATGTTTAGTCAGACAAACTGTTTCCAAATACCTATTCCTCAGCTGGTTGGAAAGGGAATCTGAATGGTGACTAGTTACAGACTAGTTAGAAATTTACCTAATATCTTAACTTTATCTAAAGTTAAGTGGGTTGAACTCTACTCTACATGTCTTTTTTAGTACAAGTAAGACGCCAAAAGATTTTACTGTATTTTCCCCAGGTACTGTCATTTCACCTGACTGAATGCTGGGGCTCACGGGAGAAGTACTGAGTTTCAGAAAATCCCTCTATTAATCTCTCTTTCGGACAGTCCCTTCATCCTCCTCTTCATTTTGGGTAATTTTTCCCCTCTAGTATTCCCAGGTTTCACTATTTGAACTTGGTAAGTATAATAAAAAAAAATCTTATTTTGGTTGTCCATCCCAAAAAACTGTTCTATCCTTCTCTCTTGCAACAGTGCAACTTTTTCTACATCAGTCCTGTGAGAGGTTTGTAACCTGTCCTTGAGACATCTTTTCTGCTGATTTAATTCAGAACTTTCTTATTGTGTCATGACATATAACAGAATCACAGCATATGCAGAGTTGGAAGGGACCTGCAAGGGTCATCGGCTCCAACTCCTGGCCCTGCACAGCACCACCCCAAAGAGTCACACCAGGTGCCCGAGAGCATTGTCCAAACGCTTCTTGAACTCTGTCAGGCTGGTGCTGTGACCATGTCCCTGGTGAGTCTGATCCAGTGCCCAACCACCCTCTGGGTGAAGAACCTTTTCCTAATATCCAACCTAAACCTCCTCTGACACAGCTTCAGGCCGTTCCCTCTGGTCCTGTCACTGCTCACCAGAGAGAAGAGATCAGTGTCTGCCCGTTGTGAGAAAGCTGTCAACTGCAATGAGGTCTCTCTCGAGTGTTCTCTTCTCCTCCAGTTTGTCAAGATAATGTGGAGTGCTACTCCTGTCCTTGAGAGTACCTGAACATGGTCAAGCTTGTGGTCAGTGTTAATTATTCCATCATACAGCTGATCCATGGAGACCATAAGAGCTTGAGAGCCTGGCTGGTAGAGAAATTTGACCTCTGAGGTCAAATGACAGGACTATTGTGCATTTTGCCGTGTTTTCAGTCCTTCTTTCTAGAAAACTGCAACTGCATAGCAATTGGCAAGCCAAAGGAGAACTAAACCTTATGTGCTGCTTTTTCTTGCTCTGTTCAACTGGTTTTCCCCATCTGCCACGAGCCTAGTTTCCAGGTGGCACCTACCTCTCTAAACTAAAGCATCTTTCCTCTGTTCATGGGGCTGGGAACTTCCACAAGTGAAAGTCGTTTTAAATAAGCCACTGGGACTCCAGGGAGAGCCTGCCTCTGTAGAGACCATGCAATACTAGGCTCTGCAGGCGCTTTCAGCACACAGACTTCTCTTAAGAGATCCTATTAGAGAAGTTTAAGTTAGGCACTGCTTCCTAGTTTACCTTAGTCCTTGCTTTTATGTTTTTACCAGATCTGTAACAGTTAAAAGCAGCCTTCCTTCTTGGAGTAGTATGTAGGAGGTAAGATTTCAACATACACGATTTTACAATGAACTTTGATCATTTTTTATGTATGATGCCACAAAACAACTCTCCAATTGCAGGGAAATAGATTGGAGGTCCTTTCCAGTCCTGTATTCCTTATCATGTAGGTAACCCTTTTATAGCACAGACAATTGAGCTTGAACATGCGGAGACCAGGATTCTGCTCAGAGACATTGTCCATGATTTTCAACAATATTATCTACATTTTAGTTAAGAAAAATAAGCATATTTAGTAAGACAAAAGCATCTTTTACCTTTCCCAGCACCTAGTACAAACATTTAAATGTTATTTTGTAACATCTTACATTCCAGGTCATGTTTGGAGATTAAAAAATGGAGATTGGAACAGAGGAAATTATTAACTTCATTTGCCACATTTGTTTGCTGATGCGTAACTCTGGTGGGAATCCATAAAAGTTTATGCACTCACACACACAGCTTCAAGCCCAGCTGCTGGACCAAAATAGGCATTAGGAAAGCTGTCTTTCTCCTGCATTTCTGTGCTCGGGAAATATTTATTTGCCCGTACATTTGAATTAGAAAAATCAAAGCCAGATCTTTTCAGTGTCAAGTTTGTGAAGTCACATTATGATTTTCAGATTTCCTGACCAGCTCCAGTCTCTGCCAGAGCATCAGACCTATGGTAGCTGAGAATTACAAAAATCAAGAGTCTTTATTAGATTGTTCATCTCTTTTCTGAAAATGGTCACATATAGATTTAATGCACAAATATGAGTAATTTTGTTCCACATTAAAGATCTGTATCGTATCAACAGAATCTGTAGATGTAACCTTTTTCTTCGGGAAATAACTTTTGTACCACTAAAGTAGTATCAGGCTTGAGAAATTAGGATGTAGTCACGTTGGTATGAAAATGGCTGGCTGATGTGGTGCTAGAGAAACTGCCATATTTGGATACCATGTTACCCAGGGTCACTTCCCTGGTTATCTCTTTATAGTTTCTTTTGGGGGAAGGATACAGTCTAGATGACGATGTCTCCCTGACATTCTTAGAATGAGACTTTTAAAAGTCTAAAACAAAGTTCTATTTCATCTCAGTTAAAATTACATCTATTAAACACCACTGAAATGTGGAGCTGCTCCTGTAACTGCTCATATGTTGCTAAGAAATACTTCACAATTTAGCAATCCTAATTTTAATCCTCCTTTTCTGAAATCCAAACTTTTAAAAAGCACTATGAGCAAAGGCACAAAACATTCACACTTTTCTATGACGACATGTTGATAAAGATTTCTTATTGCATATAAAAATAGGACCAAAATAGACTTTAGGACATTTTAAAATAATTTTCAGTTGCCAAGATCTTGCAGGATTTGTTTTTTAAGGAAATATAATTACCTTTACAAAATGCTAAGTAATCTGATAAACTTTTAAAAGGATTTATATTGCTTTTTAGTTTATCTCTAAACGTTTTGGACATCTGGGGTAAATAGTTCAGTGAACACAGTACACAATCAGCTTTTGTGTAGCATGAAAAATGTATGTTTTCATTTAAACATTAAAAAGCTTATTTTGCTGTTGTAACTGCATTTTTAAGATACAGCAACAAGCATGTAAATACATTTCATACAATTCTGTAATAATTCAGAAATACCATATGACAAATACATAGAAAAATTATGAAATATAGCAAGGATGTTTTCTGTGTACTTTGGGTTAACAAAAAGCTGTTATTAAATCTGATCATCCCTATTACTTCCAGTTATTGCAGAATTGTGCCACTTAAATATTTTTGATTAATCCTGTTTCATTCCTAAGAGAAGTGTCTGCAAAGCAAATAGATCCATTTATTTTTGTTGTTGTCCAAATCAATTTTCCTGTGCTATTCCTGTGCTTATAATGGAATGGGCTTCAAACCATGATGATGAGTATTGCTTATGTTTTGAACTCAGTTTTTAAAATTTTTATTTTGAAGTCCCTGTCAGACAGTTTAAGCCACATTTTCCTTTTCTTGCTGTTGCTTTGAGATTCAGTTAATTCTCACTTCCACTTGAGTATGCATCCCACCCGAATTCTCTTCTGTTCAGCTTGAACCAGCTAGAATCCACATTCCTTTATGAGAAAAAAAGAATGAGTAGCTGAACGAACTATTTTGAAGCACACACAGAATTTGAGATTAGAGATTCAGAGAGTCACAGATGGCTCACAAATTCATTGCTTTATAATCCTGTCAGGGGTTGTCAGAGAAGTGTTTTGCCTCACTGTCTACATACTTCCAAGGCCCTCCTTCATATCACTTTTGATCAGTTAATGATTTTGCATATATTTATCCTCATGGCTCTGCTGTGAACAAGGCATTTGCAAAATAAGAAGCTAACATGCAAGGTAATTAGAAGTGAGATCTAAAATGGAATTGTACAAAGCATCAAGGCATTGATTGGGAAGAACCCTCTGCTATGCACTAAGCTAACATTCATCTTCAGGAGCAATACTCTGTACTGCTAAAGGCTCTGTCTTTGCCCTGCATTCTCCTGTGTTCCTCATTACCTATTCCAGCAACATTACCCTGTACCACTCCCAGGGGAATGAGCTTTATCTGGTTTGTCACCATTAATGCAAATGAAAGAAATAACATTTTAATGCAAATGCTACATGGGAAGCTGGAGATAGAGTCACATGCTGTCAGAAAGTGTAGCAGGAGAACAGCTTGAACAAAACAGCCTATTGATCTTCATGTGTTGTCTTCTCTCAGTTTCAACAGGGCCTTCCTGTTGAAAACAGGACAACTTTAATGAGTTTCCTTTTATAAGTACCCTGTTAATTTCTCTAATTTTACATTATTGATGGTGGTGGAATAACATGCATGTTTTCGTAGGACCAGGGTTTGAAATTTGCTAAATATGTTATAACAAGTGCAAAATGTCAGTTAGGTAAGACATATATAAAGTGATACTGATTCATCAGTGCATCAATGATGTATTTTGTTTCAGTTTATCTTCTAGAGTGAAAAAAAAAAAAATGAAAGGAGGGGGCAGGATATTACAAAGGAATAAAAGACAGAACTCTGAAGACAGTGCTATGCCAGAACTGGGTGGGTAGCACACTCCACACATCGAAGTTTGATCTTGTCATATTTGTCTAAATATTATGAGTGATCATTTCTGAAATATCCATTAATAGTGTACTTAAAGCAATACTTTACCATAGATTATCAAAGACAGTTGCTTTTTGCTGAGGTTAATTTATAGGGAATAACTTCCTCCACATATCTCTCATTCTGCCTTTTATCTCTTATCACAAAAGTAAGCAAGACAGATATGCTTTTAAGACACTGCGTAATTCGTCCCATTTTGATTAAAGTGGTATCATATGCGTCCAGTTTTGTGGTTCTTGTTCAGGCAAAACACTCACTTGGAAAAAATACCACTCACACATCCTTAAATGGAGACTGGATTTTTTTGGTTAGGTAACAGATAGTATGTGAGAAATAAAACTGAAATAGTATCATTACATTGATGCACCTTTTTCTGCCGATACGTTGATATTACTATATAAGAAGCATGCAAGAAGGTTTATTTGATCTTCAGGTGGATTCAAACAGGTATGATGTGTGTTACTGAAAAACCTCTGTTGTTTAATCAGTGTCCTCTCCATATCTTCAAAAAAAAGAAAGTCAACAGTTCTTTATGTGAACTTCTTTTAAACCTTGTAGGTTAGAACAATAGGTATGACAATAAAAGTCAAATAGATCAGCTGCACAAAAATACAGAGTACTTCAACAGCCCTTTGAGACTGTTGAATTCCCTGTAAACTGTGAATATATGTATGGTGGTTCATCCAAGGGCATTCCCGTGGCAATGGAGAGACTTTTTATGACAGCTTATCTTATGGAAAAACATTCAGGCAAACACATCAGATCCACAAGGAGAGTATCTGTTTTCTTGGCTTTCAGGTTGCATGAACTGAGCCACAAACATTTGGAAAAAATAAAACCAAAAAATTTCACTTATTCTGTAATAATATTTTCCTTTCTTTTACAGCTTTAGAGATTAAATTTTCACTCATGTGGGGTTTGAAAAAAACTACTGCAGGAAATCTGATGGGAATGAAAAGAGACCATGGTGTTCCACAAGTGATCCTGACACCACACTGAATTACTGTGGCATCCCAGGGTGTAAACCATGAGAGTAAGATTTACATATGAGACAATATTCAGATCCTTCTGTGTTTGTTTTATTTTGAATCAGGTATTTGCTTTACATGTGAATTAAGAGCATTTTTCTTGTTAAGACTGGATTTATTCATATGAATTGCTAAAATGTAGTTTGACAAAGCCCAGTTACTGTGCATAGAAGAAAGGACTTTGGTTTGGCTTCTCCTAAGGGTAGAGTATGTCTACTTCTCTGTAGCCTGTGGTGTTTCTTGTCATACCTTTTTCCTTGTCTCTTATTCTCACTCTTTCCTGCTCTCTCCAGCTTCACTTTTCCAGCTGATTTTTCACATATTTTTTTCAGCTTCTCATTCAGCATACCTAATGCTACACTTTTGAGCCTGGTGGAGTGGGATCATGTAAAAGCCTCTACTAAAACTCTCCTCAGCACCACTGATTGTTTATTGATCTTGTGTGCATGCTGCAAAGCTTTCTCAGCCAGGAGTAGAAAGCAGAGGCTTTTGATCACTGGGGGATCTGACACTGAAGATTTTAAGTCTGCTGATCAACAAATTAGAGATTCCTACTTTTCCTTTTATCTGTAAGAGAAAATAAGAATGTATCAGAAAGAAACACAACTAAAGATAGGTGGTAAAATGAAACTGCTGGACTCCACATTTCTTATTTCATGTGGGTGGGGGGAAAGAAAATGAGGAGAGAGAAAAAAATGAAAGGATAACAATCTATATATATTTTTTTTTAATCCTGGACATTAATCTCCTAAATCTTACTCATGAAGAATTACAGTTCAAGAAATTTTTGAGCTGTATGTGAAGGTTTTTCAACAAACAAATGCAGCATGCCAAAGTGAAATTGAAATGCAAGTGCTCTACCAAGTACCATCTGTTGCATGAAGTTGTTCCAGACACCCTTAAAAATGCCTTCTGGTCTCTATTCTCGATCATTCCTGTGGCTGCTTACTAATCTGTCTGCTGTTTCTAACTCACTTCTACATATTTTCTAAATGTTGGAGGTGGGGGGGAGGGGAGGGAGTGGTGTGGCATGGCAGGGAGGATTTTTAAATTTAAACAATAAATTAAATTAAGGGACTGATTTCTGCTGTTCATTACAGATGCTGATATGTCAATGCAGAAGTTTGAATTACCATGGATCAGTTTCTTTCACAGGAAAGAAATGGCAAGCCTGGAGCTTGGTGATGCCACATTGTCACAACAGAATAGTAAGGAGTTTCCGAAATGTATATGTTGGGTTTGCATTTTTTGTGTTATGTTAGCCAGTTGCTCTTACTTTTCACACAATTGCCTTACAGTACTTAAAAGCAGAAGAGAATGTGCTTGATTAAAAAAAAAAAAATCATGTTTCCAAATATTAAAAATGACCCTTCAGTCGTTTTTTCACAAAACTCAAATTGTGAACTAAATGTAAATGAAGAGGATCCCTTTAAACTGCCCTTGAAATTTTAAGAGTTGTCATTACTCTTCAAGAACATATTGAAGAACAGCAATTCAGACATATGGCAAAATAGCTGTCTGCTTTCCAAAACCATCTCTTTATAAATATTTGCAAGAACTGCAATAGCCTTTAAAGTGCTTTAGAGAGCAATAGATGGAAAAATTGAACAGCTTGTCATTCATCAGTTGCCTGGACTGTGTTTTATATAGCGAAGTAATCACAATTGCTAGCAAGGCTACCATTAGCTGTAAACTGTAATGGCAACAATAAGACCAATACAGTTAATTTAACTGACTCTTTTACAGCTCTTTCATCAGTCGTTTTTCACCGAATCCTTCCAGTGTATTGTTACTTCTTCCCACATAAATCTCTGTTCAAACCTGCCAACAACTCATCTCTTATTTTATGCTCCATCCTAAATCACATTTTCCTGATCAACATTTTTTTTTGTGTGTGAAATGATTCTGTTTGTGAAACTGTTGGAGATCTTGTCACTGTTCTGATTCAGGGTGGAAAATTTAATTGATCTCATTTAAATTCTTAGGGAGAGAAAGACCATTCCCCTCACTGTCCCATTCAGTGATCACTGTCCTATCCAGTCATCACAGTGCAAGGGGAAATGTCCCCTCTCATGTGGGGAAATGCCCACTGAATTCATTACAACTGTTGCTGGATGGGAGTCCTCACTCAAATTCACATGCATATGTTCTCATGGGTCCTTCAACCTAAAAGTTATACAGGACTTACCTTTTGTTTTCCCAATTTCTGATAAAGAAAAAGAGAACCTTTAAACTTATATGGTAAAATCCTACTTATGAAAGAAATGGTTCGATTTAAATGGGAATTTTAAGAAAAAAAAAAAAAGAGCGTTTGTTTCTACAGTTGCATGTATGTTCTCATGAATGTCAATAAGCAGGAATGCTACATCACGGGGCATTACTTAGCCAGTCAGAACATTTGTACAGCCTGAAATTAAGACTCTGCAAACACTGCTGGGTTTTATCAAGAGAGAAATGGACAGTTGCACTGCTCACTGAAAAAGCTCCCAGAGTCTGTCAGCTCCCGAACTATGTCTTGGCACTATGTGAGACCATGCTAGCCAGCATGGGCCAGAGCTCTGCCAGGGAATGTGCTAACGTTTGAACAGCTTGCACCATCACGGGATAGTGTGCAGGTCCAGGCTCTGGTCACATTTAGTTTACTAGGATAGACGTAGTCTTTGTTCCCTCTTCAGCAAAGGACATCCTGATACTGAAATCATTACCAGTTGGGCTGGGAGGACTAGGACCATTGCACGAATACTCCAGCATTGGGATGGGTGAAGTACAAGGAAAAGACTACATATATTTACCTAGGGAGTTAGTAGTACACCCAGTTCTGGGCATGGACACAGATCACCCTCTGAGATGGGCTGGAGATGTTGCTGCTGAGGAGAAGGTGGTCATTTGTGCAATTACCTGAATCAGCAAGAGAAAGTATGATCCTGGCACTGTGGCAGGTTATACCTGAGGTCTGGCAAGAGTGGCAGAAGGTTTAGGATTGGGGAGTGGGCTAGAGCAAGGGAGATGTCACAAGGCACAACCACAGATTAATGAAAGCAAATTCAGCGACAAACAGGAACCCTAGCCCTTTCTCAAGTTCACAGGATTAAAACTCTCAATGAAGGGGAAGAGGAAAGTAAAATTCTCTGGAAAAGGACAGTTCAGCTAACAAAAAAAAATCCCTTTGAGTACTGCAAAACAAAAAAGTTCTCAAACTTAGTCTTTTTCATGCACACTAATTTATATGCATAATTATTTATAATAGCCCACCTAGACAATACACTGTACTACTAAAAAGTAGGAGAGAACAGAGACTGTGCCATAGTCATTGTTGCCCTTTGGAGGATACATCCTCCTGCCAACCAAACACTCCTACCTTCAGCACTTGTCTCAGACTCTGAAGGAACTTGAAGAAAGTGGATTTGCCTGTAATGTGGGTAGATGGTGAGATAGCAAATGCACTAAAAATAATTTAGGAAATATCTAGGTCCAATTTCCAGATAATATAGTGAACTGAGATTAAATTCAAAGTTTCACACATATTCCTAACCTAATAGTGCCTTCCTGATAAAAACAGGCAGCACACTTCCCTTGCAATGAATTTCTCTGTTCTTCATCTCTGTAGTATGAAGCTTTTCATCCTAACCCACTGCCTATGATTATCTTTTTCTATCCTTATTGCAAGCCTGTAGAAAATACACTGCTCTCAGAGGTTTATTTTTCTAATTATTTGGTCCTGTCAATATATTCACTGATTCACTATACTATTGTTTATGACTGTATTTCAAGATTCTGATTGATTCTCCAAGCAAATCAAAATATTCTGTTAGTCTTTGTAGTTCAGTTTTTAGATTAATATTCAGGTGATAGATGCTTTAGCCTCCAACTAAAATGTAAGAGCTGAAAGGTATGTACCGTGCTTTGACCTTCCTTTTATAGCACTCAAACTACATGACTGCACACCCCATTGTGCCATTCCTTTTTCTGTAACTGATCAGGAAGACAGGCTGTAGAAAAAGACTGCCCCGTTACAGCCCTGACTCCTAAATGATGTAAAAGATCTGTCCAAAAACGTTTTAGCCATTGCCAATCAAAAGCATCCCTAGAGACATGAGGAGGACTCAGGAGCCAGAATCCCTTGTGCCTCACCAGTGATCCTGGGCAGACCACTTGGATGCAGAGGTCCAGGCTGAGAGGTGCTTTAAGTGCCTGTGTGTGCAGGAGTGTGAGCAAACGAAGCTCATGAGAGAATGAGTTTGAAGGGGTAAAATCAACTCCTTTGACACTTTGTGAAAGAAATCACCTTCTCCTTCCTTGAGTTTTATCACACGGATCTCCTGCAGTGCAGGTTGCAATGCAGAGCCACAAGAGCACTCACTAACTCCTGCTGAGCACCTCACTAGTGCTGTCACACCAGCTCAGGAGTCAGTATCTTCTGTGGATGTCAGTAACCACGAAATACAATATATGAACATACTATCTCAGACAAGCTCAGGAGTGTCTCTTCCAGACGCTGTTAAGGCTAATTACTTTAGCTGCTGTATCTTGTTGATGTGGCTACCCTGCTTTTTACTCCAGAGCAGACTTCAAAGCTCTCTTGGATGAATCAGAGACAAGTTGAAGGAGCACAGGCATGACTGTAAGTGAAGAAACACAGTCTGACTCATCACACTGTGTTTTCAGAAATAACCCCTAACACTGTTCTATAAAAATATGAAAAGTAATGAAATTAATTGAAGGATGAAATTACGTTAAATAAAAGTCCAGTCTTAGGTCCTGTCTGTGTCTAGAGCTTTTATGCCCTTGTAGAATCTTAGAATCATAGAATATGCTGAGTTGGAAGGGACCCAGCAGGATCACTGAGTCAAACTCCTGGCCCAGTGCAAGACACTGCAAGATTCACACCATGGGCTCTGAAAGTGTTGTCCAAACACTTCTTGAACTCTGTCAAGCTTTGTGCTGTGACCACTTCCCTGAGGAGTCTGTTCCAGTGTCCAACCACCTCCTGCATGAAAAATCTTTTCCTGATATCCAACCTAAACCTCCCTGACACAACTTCAGGCCATTCTCTCGAGTCCTGTCGCTGGTCACCACAGAGAAGAGATCAGTGCCTGCGCCTCCTCTTCCCCTTGTGAGGTTGTTGAAGAACACAATGAGGCCTCCCCTCAGTCTCCTCCAGACTCAATGGACCAAGTGACCTCAGCTGGTCCTCATAAGTCTTCCCCTCAAAGCCCTTCAGCATCCTCACAACTCTTCTTTGGACACTCTCTAGTAGCTTAATGTCAGTTTTATATTATGGCACCCAAAACTGCCCCCAGCACTTGAGGTGAGGCCGTCCCAGTGCAGAGCAGAGCAGGACACTCTCCTCCCTTGCCCAGCTGGCAATGCTGTCCCTGATACTCCCCAGGACAGGGTTGGCCCTCCTGGCTGCCAGGGCACTGCTGACTGGTGTTCAACTTGCCATGGACCAGGACCCCCAGGTCTCTTTCCACAGCACTGCTTTCCAGCCTCCCATTCCCCAGTCTGTGCACACAACCTGGATTGCCCTGTCACACGCGCAGAATCTGGCACTTGCTGTTGTTAAACTTACAATAACTGTGTGATAGAGAGAACTCTTCCCTGGCCAGAGTTCTGGATATGGTATTCATTAGCTCTTGTACAGCAGTGGTTATACATTCATTCCACTTCTGAGCCTTCTTTTTGCACATTACTGGTTACCGATGTACTTCCACTACTGTATTTACATTCCTTCTTCTTCAGGGAGACAGTGGAGAACCTTTAGTTTTTCTTATCCAAGACAGCTTTGTATAAAATGGACCCACATCTTGGGGTCTTGGTTGTGCCCTGCCAAAAAAACTTTTTGTCTTTGGACACTTTGTGGATTAAGAACGTGGTGGGAGCCAACTGATCCTAGGAATGGACTGCCCTCTCCTGGAAAGCAGTGTGCATATTCATATTCGATTCCTACCAAAAAATTACATTAAATCTTAAGGAAAAAAATCATCCATTATAAATTAAAATAAGCTAACCATCTAATAATTAGCCAAAGTGATGGCTTGTTCCCCCCTTTCAGTATGCTCTGTATTTCAGTGCATTCTACAATAGAAACAGATGAAGCACCCATTCAAAGCATCCCCTTCTCTGTGCATCTGAATCTTATACCTATTTCTAGCTCTCATAAAGGTTGTATTTGTTCTAGGTCTTTTGTGCTCTCAACCTTTTTCACTGACCTCCTATATTAATAATGGCTATACTTCCAGTTTCCTCTCAGGGGCTCCCATAGGTTGTGAAGACGTCAAGCTAAATTACGGGGGAGAGAGGTTCTCCATTGGCAGGCTTTGGGCTGTGAATGCCTTTTAGACAGGAGTATGTGGCTCTGGCAGTCTCCATCCTCTGGAACTTACCTAACAGCCATCACAGCAATTTCCAAGCACAAGGATTATTTTCCCCTCCAGATGCTATGCAGGCAAAATAAAACAGTCAGCAAAGAAGCCTTCTGTTTTAGAAGTTTCTTATACTTGGCAATTGGCATAAGGTGTGTTTTTGTCAGGGTCTGGTTTCATGGAAATGGAAGAGACTTTTTCTTCCATTTCGTGTATAGCAAATACAGAACTGTTCCAGAGACTCAGCACTGGAGGACACAAGATCCAGTAACCCATGAGGTGTCCAGCTCAAAGATTTCTCCATCGGGCAGGTTGAGGCAAGTCTTCAGGACTGTTCTTGGCAACCAGTTACAGTGCGAAGTAGAAATGGTATCAGATCCTTAGTACCCACCTTGTCTCAGTGCGTGCACATCGGAGGTGGGAATTAACTACCCAGAAATAGATGATTAGGGTCATTTAGAAACCTTCAGGTTCTTGCCAGCAGAAAAGTTACAGGATATGAAGGAGACCCAGTTCTTTCTCAAGTGGTAGCTGGAGAATTCCCTCCGAATTCCCTAGGGAATCTAAAATAGATACTTTGATTAAACAAGTCATAGCCCAGCTGTAAATCTTCTGCCCTATGTGGAAATAATTTATATCACAGTGAGGCTATGAAAGGTTGCCCCACTATGTGTTAAGATACATAAATAGATTTACTTCTCCGTAATTTAAGACATGCAACAGAGGAAAAGAAAACAAAGAAGCTATAATGCATTTGAGTCTTTGCTATGCAGTGTAAGACTAAAGAACCATCAAATCTCAATATAGTTATTTTAATATTTTGTTTTACACTGGCACATTCATTCTTCAGCAGCTCACTCCAATCACAGTTGTCCCTGTATACAAACAAAACCACTCCCAGAATGCACCACAAGTAGCATTGCTTTTCTTTCTGAGGACATAATGAAGCATCATCTATAAGAAGAAGACTGACAAGCTGTCTAGAAATGTCAATACACCCTCTAGAAGTTCAGTAGGCCCAAAAAAATCATCTGCACTCATAGCCACAGGAATAATTTTCACCCTGTGTTTAAGTAACTACTACTCTGGACTAGTTTCAAATATTCATTGCACAAGACTTTCATCCTTTTATCTTCTCCTTGGAGAACACAGAATAGTTAGAAATAATTTTTTAAAAACTTTTCTCTGAGTGGTGAATTTTGCTGTTTGTAACATTAATTCACTTTTTTTAAAAATGCATTTTTTGTTAATTTCTCTTTACAGTCAACAAAGATATCAAAAGCCAGCCTGACTCCTTTCTTAATTCTTTAGCACCTGTTTTGTAAATTCCAGTGGCCGGATTTTTATTGCTTACAATGACGTGTATGGACAGAAGTGCACTGCTACATCGCAGTCCTGAAGCCAGGTTAGCTGTATAATATTATCAGCTAAGAGGTTGCTGTCTTTTGTCCAGTGTCCTCGTTTGCTACTTCTGCTTCAGTTCAGCAGAGCTGAAAAAGCTTTTGAGCAACTGCCTTGGTTATTTCCCATGCTGCATATTCTGTACAGATGAAAAAGAGCAATTGAATAGCTATTCCCTAAAAATATGTGTAGGGGTTATTTATTATAATAAATGCACATTTGTACACTAGAAAGAGAATAATGGCATAGGACAGGTATCAATATCTAGTAAGTTTGAAAAGAAGATAAAACCCTAACAGGTGTTACCATCTTGGCAAGAGCTGAGCAGATGTTATGTATCAGAGAAAACATTAGTGCAACAGTTCACTTTCTAACTGAACACCAAAATTGCAGTTTTCATCATTAAAGATTCCAATTTACACATGTAATATGCATTAGAGGATATACTCAGGAGACTTTCAATATTTTATTTGATTGGATAATACTGTACTTTCAGCACGCCTATTATTAGAAGAGTAACAGTGGTTCAACATGAATTTTGCAAGTGTCTTGACTTCATTATCTCAAAAGGATGCAAGACTAAAAGTTCTCTTATTACTTGACTTATAAAGCTTTCAAACTCAAAGCATTAAGGCATTACAAAATTAAATATCTATATCACTCCCCTAAAAATATCACTGTTCTTTCATCTTAATCTCTATGCACTTAGTGTCTATGGTTTCACTCATGCTGTGCTTAATAACCTTACATGTACATAAGAGAAACTGATAAAACTTTTAACTAGGTCCTTCAAAAACTTGCCTTGTTTCTATGCTGATTTTCCCTGCCATTTTTATTAAAAGACTTACTCTAAATAACAAAGACTAGCAGTACACAGATATTCCTTTTTATTTCTCATATGAAAATCCTATAAAATGGGGAGCTAGAGAGAAAGAGGGAAAAAAAACCCAAACAACTCAACGAAACAAAAAATACTTTGGAAACCAGAAGAATTTGATAAAGGATGATTTACTTATCCAGGCAATTTTATTGTCAGTATTCACAATTCAGTAGACAACTAGATTAGTTTTAGATTACTCATCTGATTTGGGTTTCTGTAATTTTTTTCACTCTGTTTCGTCTTCAGGGACGGTGCACTCTGTTATAATAGCCTACATACTTCTCTGTTATATACCGGTTTAGAAAGCATAGGTTGCATAATTTTATAGTTTTTGATCTATAGTCAGAAATACCTGGTATGTTAGGTATTATATTAAGGATTTTGTACCTTCCTCATAAAACCTTTCTCCATGGTAGGGGTACAGATACCCTACCATCAGTAACTAGTTTTCTTAATTATTAAACTCATTTGCTGCATTGTCAGTCTCGCCCTTGCCTGTGAACTAAGTTTTCTAGTTTATCATGATTTTAAATGTGAAACATACAAATATTTTTAATAATTATTTTCAAAAGTTGGTGGTGGCTTTTAATATAATCAAACTTAAAAAAACCCAAACTGATTTGTTTATACCAGCTATTGTACAAAAGTCAAAAAATTGTTCAAAATGCTGTTTTGGTCTTAAACAGAAATTTTCTAGGATTAGCCTCTTTCAACCAGATGTTCTTGTTTTAAAAAGTTTGTATTAAATCCAGTCAGCAGTTTGGTATTCTGTGAGTGAGATCCCTTGCATTAGGGAGAAAATAAGAATCTGTTACAAGTCCTGCTTTTCTTAGAAGATTAATGAAAAAAAAAAGAATTTAAAACAACCTTTCAATACTTTTAGATTATGTGTAATTCCAGGATCATATCAAATGTATTGATCTCTGCATATTTATTATAGAATGGAATTGGTTAGCTAGGTCATGTTTTAGTATTCTGGTTAAGCCTGTACAAAAAGACTTTCTTCAAAGTAAATAATAAGCTCTTGCAGTGTGTGTGAACCAACCTGCTCTGTGTCACCCCTGTGTATCTATTGATTCTCCTGCTACTACATTTATTGGCCCAACCTATTTTTACAGCTGGCATGGCCGTAAAAATTAGATGAGCTTTAAGGCCCAAGGAAGGGCTTGTGTGCACAAAATTGATCTCATTTTTTCAACTGTAGTAGTTGATCTAAGAAAACAATATTAACTTTACCTATAAATCTTGTCTTGCCCATGTTCTTAGACTACCATTACAGCATGAACAAGCAAATAAAAAGTCTTTTCCACCTTTATTTGGAAGGGCTGGAACCCTGACAATCAAAGGACTCTCATTCCTCAAAATGATTCCCACGTCTTCAGAAGATAACTGAACGGATAGAGTTTTCCACCTTAATTGTTCTCATGCAGTTAAGGTGACAAAAATACACAAAAGTAAATGTAGTTATGGAAGAGTTCACAGTAATAAAGGTGTTGGCTGTGCCCTGCCCAGCATAAGCTGCACTTCTATGTATGTTCTTTACTCTTAAAGCCCTGTTTTTGTGGATGTTTTTACTGATGTTGGGTATCTAAGCTTTCTAAATAATATCTGGTCATATCTTACCCATGACTTTTTGCTTAAGATGTACATAAGTAAATTGCTAATCTGACCACTAAAAGTGTGTACTATAAAAGTAGATGAAAAAGCCTGGTTTTTGCTTAGTGTGAGGAACAATTTGTTGAACAAGCCACACAGCTGAGCTGTTGAATTTTAAATAGTGTTCCGATCCAGCTGCACACTCTATTTGCCAGACATATTATCATAGCAATACTAAATACCCTTGACTGTGAGCAAAAGCATAGATCCTGCTTTAGTAGCAACCCTCTTTCTCCCTTCTTTTATCAGTAGGTAAGGTCGTTGAAAGAAAAGATATTTTTCAAACATAAGCAACAGTTTATCTCCCTGTGAAAAAGGTGATTAAAGCTAATATGCTTTCTGGAAGGATTCCCAAGATGGACAGCTAAATTCATTTCTAGTTCGCCAGATCAAGTGGGCTTGTTTTGCATCGTTAATGTGAAGCCCCGCTGCAGAATAGAAATCACATTTGCACAATGTCTCTGAACATCAAGGCCTCTTTCCCAGGGTACCTAAGTATGCACTGAATTTGCAAATGTCAGGCCAAATCTTAAAAAGGCATTTGCAAGTCCCTAAATCTGCAAGTTTTGCAGATGGTTGCGGGGTTGCACTGCTTTCTTTATCATTTCCTGAGCACTCTGTCCCTGGATGTGCTCCCACATATGGAGGTTTGATTGCAAGGGAAGAGGAAAGGAAAACATTTTCTTTAACTGTCCAAAGGCGCATTTTCTGGACCTGTCCTACCCTTAGGTAGGTAGGTCTCTCTTCCCTCTCACAACATGCAGCCAAATGAGACCCTTTTTTACACAAATACCTCCTCCTAGTGTCTCTAGCCAAGAAGTAACAGAGCTAAAGATTGTATTGTTTCAGACTCTTCTGTGAAATAAGCATAGTGTGTCAAGAAACAAATCTGCATAATCTGACAGCCTGAAACTCCAGAAGCAGAGGAGAAGCAAGAGGAGAACCCGGGCAACAGCTGCACAGAGGACAGAGGATCGTGGTGCTAAGAAGCTGTTTGCTAACTCATCAGGGAAGAACGTGGCATGACCTTACGTCAGAAAAGGGGAGAGTATAAAAATAGTTCATTACAGCATGGATTGGCCAGCATGTCCTAATATAAAGGGCAGTAGCTTCTGCTGTAGGAATTTAATGTCAAATAAAGCTGTTTCCAAGGAAAATAAGACTTATTAAAGGGGACTGCATGCAAAAGCATGTATTCTAGAGTGGTTTTAAAGGTGAAATAGTTTCAGCTTTTGTAATTTCCTAAAAACTCATCTTTTACAGGAATGAGAGTACTAATTTTTTTTTTCTAGAAGGTCCAGTTGCCAACAACACAGGCTTAGTTTCAGATTTGCTGGAGAGCAGAAGCTGAAGATGTCAGAGATCCCTTCACTCTTAGTTACAACTGGACAAACAGTTGTATACTGTCTTCATTTTGCCAGACATTAGCTCCTACCTCTGCTCTGAGTTGACTGCTGGCAGTTCATTCAAATTAAATGTATGTTGCCACCACACTTGTTTGGTATTTATTTTGTGCTGGTGAATCTCAGTCACTGACAAGTGACCTGTGACAGTATATGCAGGTGATCACTACCATGTCTGTCAGGGAGAAAGCAGAGGTTTGGGCGGGAAGTGTTCTTCTCAGATGAGAAGGAACAAGATTTCCTTCACAGAGAAGTTCCGTTTAGGACAGAAAAATAAATTGCAACATAACACCTGAGAAATGTGAAAGAAACAAGGTGAATGTAGAGCTATGTAGCCTGTACGTCATGCATGTAAAATATTGTCCAGCATTGTAGCTTGTTTTGTTCTTATGGTCAGTTTCGACATTTACTTGAAACCAAATAAAACATGTACTAGTAGATGTCATAGCAGATTTTTATCTCTTTGCTTAGTGAAATGTCTCCACAAAATGAGTAAGTTCTTCCCAAGGGCTGTAAGAGGCGATTGTGCCAGTTTTCTCTGTGCCAGTCCAGCTCCCTGCCCAGCACCATGCAGGAAAAGTCACAGTAGACGTAAGCACAGAAAAAAATCAGGAACAAAGGTCCTTGCTGGTGATGCATTTGTGCAAGTAAAGATAAGAAGCCGTCAAGTGTCCTGAACTTTCAGTTTCTCCACTGAATGAAACTGCATTTGCAGGTTTTTCTCTACAGAAATGCCTCTGACCTTGGACTCTTTCCTGCAGAGCTGGATGACAGATCATTCTAGGGAGAGGTGCAGAGAAGAGGGATGACTGAGTCATGGCATGCGTGCAAGATGGAGAGAAATAAGCTCCTGTTTCCTCAGTTCCCTGTCCTGTAGCTGTCAGGCACCATGAGCCCTGGCTGTCCCTGCCCAGGCACACAGGGCTCCCCCACGGCCCAGGACAACATGTCAGCCCCTGGCTGACACACGGTGCTGCAGCAGGGCTGGTCTCCAGCTCCCCACGGCCCTGACCAGCCCCGGGCCCCACAAAGCCAGGCCCACCTGCGTGGCCTCAGCCCATCCCCATCCCCAGGGCTGTGCCAAATGCCCAGCGCTGGGGCTGCCCTGCTGACCCACAGCTGCCACTCCTATCTAGAGGTGGGACAGGCTCATGGGGAGTTCCTTAGGGAGCAAAACAGTTTTCCCCATGGTCTTTGCATCAGGAAAGGATTTGTGCCTTCCTGTTAGATTCCCTGCTCCCACCTTGGTTGTCTCCAGCTAGTGATCCCCGCAGCAGGGCGGGTGCAGGAGCCGAAGCACAAGAAGTGCGTGTCTGGCTCAGACAGCTCCCCAGCACAGCCTTCTCCCGGCTGGCTGCGCAGAGACCTTTGCTCTCTGCAGGAGCTGCCACGCTCCCTGCCTGAGAATGTTTCACAGCAGGGGTAGGAGACCTGCTTGTGTGAAGTCATCCTGGGACAGGCGTTTTTATGAGCTAAATTTCTGGAAGTGAGCCCTTAGCCCAAGGTCTACCATCTGCCAGGAGGGTATTTATCATCTAACGTGTCACAGCACCAGCAGGTCTCTGGCTTTGCCTACGGCTACTATGAAGATGCTTGAGGACCACTTGTGGGAGAACAACAGACAAGAAAAACACAGTAAACATCAGGGATGCAGTCCTTGCAGCCCTTTTTGCATTGCTTGTGTGGAAGCTCTGCTGGGATGAGGAGCAGCATAGCTGGTACAACTGGAGCACAAGTGAAGAGTCTCGGGCCACCTGTCACAGGAGTGGCCGTAAGACTGTGGCTCTGTAGGGGGCTATGAGACACTATGAGCAGTCATCACAATAAGGTCAGCTCAGATACTTGTTATCTAACAGCTTTTTGAGGCACTACCATCATATGCCTGCTTGCTTTAGCATTGCTGATATTTATCATTAATATGGAATGAATATGAATCATTCATATGAATATTAAATATGTGTATTATTTATGTGTGTTTTATTTGAGGTGTTCTGAATATACTTCAAACTTAGTATTGCATCCAGTTGTCTGAATGCATTTCGAAAAAACCCAGCCATTATATTTGCTATGTTATGTAAACTTAACCCATCCATGCAGAGGAACTAGTAGAAACTATGCAGCTTGTACTATTCTGGGTTATTTTTTTGCAATTCTGCTATTTGATGCCTTGCTAATTTCCCACATACTGTAAGATATGAAAGAACTATACTAAGGCAAAACCCTTTAGGTTAGACATAGGAAAGCCTTAGCAGTAAGGACAGTTAGCTGCTTTCCTAAGAATAGTGTCCTGGGAAGTTTTTAACCTGTGGTTGTTCAAGCAGCAGTCAGGAAGGATATGACAGAGTTGATTCTGTTTGGGGGAAGGGAGACCGATCTGATGGCTTCTGAGGGCTCATTTCCACTTCAATTGGTATACAAAAGGCACAAACTTGGGTGTATGCACTACATTTCAAATTAACGATTCAGTTGTTGGTATCCACATGCAGGGGAAGAAAACACGGGAAAAAACAACTGCAGGAGGAAATGAGCTCTAGGCCTGTGCCTCAAACCTTCCTCAAAGGCAGAAAGCTACAGCGATCTTCAGTTTTGGAAGGAGTTAGGCCTGGACAACCAGCTTTTTATGACTCTAGACAAGGGCATCATTCCTCTGAGTACACTCCATGAGAATACTCAGTCCTTTGGGTAGGTCTCGTTCATATACCAATATGTTAGGGTCACATGGACTAAAGTGAGTATCGATCTCTCATTTAGCAAGGTCATTTAAGTCAAGATGTTTTTCTAAAGCATTTTATTATCTGATAATTCATTATCCAGCTATTCCAAGTAAAGAGCTCTCAGCAATGCTGGGACTATGCTGGTAATGCCTGTGGTGCTTGTGCTGAGAAGCTGGGTGTATGAGAGCCTGAGGCAGGAAAGCAGATGCTGGGTGGGAGCCAGAGCCCAGCCTGGTGGATGCCAGCAGGACGCAAACTCTCCCTCGTCAGCTGCGGAACTGGCAAAGGCCAAGGATCAGGCCTAAACAAGTCTGACTTGCATTTCTCATCATAGCTAGGGGACTCTCCGGCTGAAAACAACAGAGCTGTCAAGGTGAAGCAATTCCAGAAGTTGCAGTTATGTTGTGGAAAGCAGGGGCAAACCAACTGTGCTTGGTGTGCCCCTGGGGCAGGGGAAGCTGTCACTTGAATGAAGTGATGTTGCTTCTAGGCTCGTCCTGGAGACGTCTTGAGAAAGGAGATTTCTGTGTGTTCCCAGAGCAATTTAGAAAAGATTTTTCTTTCTCTGAAGAGAGTTATTCTGTCTTAGATCAGTCAGTCTTCCTGTGGCAAGGATTAAGTGTGCTGTAGTTTTCCCAAAGGAAACCAAAGTGCTCCAAGAGGTGACCCACAGAACTGAACTGCAGCCTGCCAGCTGAGCAGGACGTGTAGATATAACCAAGGCGGGTAATGGGCACAGTTCTGTGGGAACATGAGTATTTCAAGAACCACAGAATATTCTGGGCTGGAAGGGACCCACGAGGATCATCAAGTCCAACTCTTAAGTGAATGGGTCTGGAGTCCTGGAAATGCATTTCCTCTTTTCACTTCTGTAAGCTGTGAGAGTATACCAGTGGAGAAGGAAGACAGAAGGTGCAAAAGCCATTCTACAGGGAAAGAAGTATTATTGCTAATGGCTTATGGAGAGTTCCTCTATAGCTGTGTTGAGGAAATGTTTAGGTGTTACAAATCTAATTCACAGAATGAGAAGAAAAAGTCAACAAAAAGGATTATTGAGTTCAACCATCATGGCGTAAGAACATGTACAGATCTAAAATGTCTGTCAGATGTTCATCAAACCTGTTCCTGAAGCTTCCAGACGTGAAGATCCAACAACTTCCCCAGGCAAAATTTCGGGTCTCCCCTTATCCTCCTTTTCTGCCAATAAACACCCCCAGCTCCCTCAGCTGCTCCTCACAGGACTTGTGTCCCAAACCCTTCACTAGCTCCACTGCCCTTCTCTGGACTTGTTCCAGTGCTTCAATGTCTTCCTTGTAGTGAGGGGCCCAGAACTGGCCCCTCAGGATTTGAGGTGTGACTCACCAGTGCTGAGTACAGGGTGATTAAAATTTATACAAGGCCTGTCTAAAAGCCCTCTGATTCCACTGACACAATTGAGCGAATCAGTGGCTGGAAGTAGCACCATGATTAACTGACCAGTCCTCTGTTCAACTAAAGAAAATACACACTCCAAGCCAGTGTTTTTCCAAGTTAATTTTAAGAACATTATTTTGAACTTACATCTCACTTATTTGTTTTATCCCTATTTATTTTTCTTTTCAATCGAGTAATTTCTTCTCCTTCTAATTTTCTTAATTTTGATTAAATCTGTACTGTTTCCTCACAAAATTGTGGGTGTTTTTTTGCTCCAAAGAGATGTCTGTATTTTTCACTGTGTCATAACCTTTATTATGTTTTTCAATACCTTACAGTGATAATATTACATTTGGCTTTTTTCCCCTCACTCTTTCTCATTCTGTTTTTAATCCGTATTTCACACTTACATGCTGTTTTTCCTACATGGAGAATTGCATGGAGAAAATAAAGCTTTTGAACCTATTTACATAAGTTCAAACCAATCAATTTGAAACCTGTCAGATTGAGGTAGGAAAGGAGAAACCGAGAAAGAAAAGAAAAGTCGATTTGCATACAGCAAGTTTCCTTGTAAGCTAGAGCTGCGATATGAGCTAGCTTGTGGACAAACATCACCTGGCAATGTATCCTGAGCGTGGACTGACACTTTTGTTCATGCTGGGGATTGAATGTCACCCACTTTTTCCAAAAGCTGTCGTCTGCTGCACTCTTCTGGACATTGTCAGCACAGCACGTTCTCCGGAAAACCTCGCACAACGTAAAAGAGGGATTACAGCATAGTTTTCATCTGCAAAGATGTGATTTTATTTGTCGCTAGCAGAACTTGGGCATAAAAATCTCTGTGCTTTTGATTGTTCTAATATTTAAATTAAATCCAAGAGAAAAGACCTTTCCATGCTATTTGCTGGCATGATCTAGAGTGGTTTCAGACTTCTGCATGTGTAGTCTATGGCATTTGCTATCTGAGGACAGAGCAGGTAATGCTATCAATGATAGAAAAAGCAAGGCTTGGCTCCTCGTAGTTCATATCCCTGCTCATCATGTCCTACTGCATCTCTTGGTGACCCCACTTCTTTGCTGTATTAAACTGGGAAATCTTCAAGTACTTCATGCCTTTCTCCCAACTCCCAAATGGTCCTCCAGTCCAGCTTCCTCCCCTTCATGTCCCCCTAATGTCTCTGCGAATTACTCCTGGCTTCCATGAGGACAGCCTGTCTCTTCCACAGCCATGCGTCCCCAGGATCCATCTATGCATGTGCGGGCTGGAGGGTGCAGACCTGCTGGCTGGCCAAGCAGAAATGAGTGGTGATTGCTTCCACCATGAGTGTCTTCGTGGAAATTTTGGGTTCTTTTCTCTGTCCAACCACTGATTTTCTGAAGCCTTGTAGGAGCATCCCTGTAGGAATATCCCTCTGCCAGATATGATACAGGTTGAATGATATACTCAAACACTGGCTGTGGAGGTTGGGACTCAGATGAGCTATGGATGATCCCAATCCCAGCTAAAGGCTACCCCGACTGGCCAGGCAAACCAGTAGAAACTCCTGAAGGCACTATGGCTGGGAATGCCTGGCTTGCCTTAGCTGAGCCCCATGGGGTTGACAGACGTGACAGACGTTGCTGAAATGCATGGGGCACCCTGCACATACACTGAGGTCTGGGCAGACTTGAGATATCAGCAGCTTTGCTTGGAGGTCAAAGGCACATCATACACTGAACCAAAGTGAATGCTGCCTCCCAAGTCATGAACAACAAAAACTAAACCAGAAATGGAAAAAAGGTAAGGGAAGTAATTTTGTTTCCTCCAGAAAGGGCATCTTAGGTTGTTAAAAACAATTCTGATACAGAGTTAGCATTATCAGGGTCTGTTTTGGTGGACTGACTTACATATAAGCATAAATCAGAAGCAGCTCCAACCTAAACAGGGCGAGTCTGTGACTGAAAACACTATTGGGACCTAAAGCTGAACATCCAGGACTATATAGAATTAGATGTGTGGATTGTGTCTTGTTCCCATACTTTCCACCACTATGATCCTCATCTTTACCTTAGCAAAGTGATGCCAAGCAATCTGAGAAAAAAAAAACATGCCCCACAAAAGAAGAAAGTGACTTCACATTTCCCAGTATCCAGTAGAAGTTATTGAGCCTGATTTAGTAATCCATCCAATTGAAGGTTGTTTTAACAGCCACACCATGGCAAGGGGGGCACAGCATGGGAGAATGATTAACTTAATCCTCCTGCCTTGTTTGTTTGATGCTGCCTCACTCCAGAGCGAGTCAATAAAACTTTGTGCACCAACACACACAACTTCCAGCACCCACCAGCTGGGCCAAAATGGGGATTAGCAAAGCTGCCTTTCTCTTTCTTTTCTTGCTCAGCTCAGGTAAGAGTCCTTTGCCTTCTCCTTGCCTAGATGAGACTGAGGCCAAAGACTAGCAAGCTCCATGTGGTGAAGGTAGGTCCCTAAGTCAGTGTGTCACTAGCTTCCTGGACAATGATGGATGTGGGCCTTGCTGGTCAGAAAGAGCTGCTGTTGAATAAAGCAAGAGCTGTGGTTGCTCCAGGGTTGTGTTCATTAGCGACACCAGATGAGCGGCAGCCTTGGTGTCCACATGGGCAGCTAATGGCTCCTGGCAAACATTTCCCATGTCCAGAGACAGGGGCACTCTTGGGAAGCAGCCTGTCAAAGGCTTATACAAAACCCACAGCAGTCAGTGAGAAGTTATCTCTAATTTCAACAGGCTTTGGATCAAATGCTAAAGGTAAAGTTGTGTTTACCGCCAAGCATTGTTAAGCACAGAGATACCGATTTTCATCCTTTATGATAGGAGTTTTAAAGCTTTGAAATGGAATATTTAAAACAAAATAAAAAATGAACAGGTTCCTTTATACTCCAGCAATTTCCATTTTCTGTTGTCAAACACAATAAAATATTCTCCCTCATTTTCATGAAGGCAGAAGGTAGAAACTTACTCTTCAGTAACTTAAACCACCTTTTCCAGGAATATGTCCAGAATTCTTTTTTACTACTCCAAAAGAAGATAGGTGTTCCACTGATGGTAATATATTAATTTCAAGCTTATCTACAAATTCTGTAAATAAATAAATATTCCATGTGTAGTATACATTTCAATCAGATTTCAATCAGATACAATACTCTGTTGTACTTTGAAATTACATATAATTGCATGGCACTTAAATGACTTCTTAAAAGTACTGATAAGTACATATCAGTACAGTTTTTATGAGGTTTTAATAGGTCAGATACTTAAGGTCAGAATACCAGGGACATTTCATTGTATAATTGTGCCAGGTTGTAAAAGACAACTGACAAAGTGGGGGGTTTTATTTGTTCATTGTTATCAGCTCTAGCTGACTGGCTCAAAAGTGATGGCTCATAACCGCCTTAAAACCAATTTTTATGTCTTCTGGATTAGTACTGGTCAAATCTGTATACGCATATGTAAAAGAAGAAATTCATTTGTTCACACGGATTTGAATATTCTGTTCAATTATCGTGTGCAAAGACTGGGTTTACAAAGATTTTAGTCAGATTAATACATTCCCTGATGCATTTTAAATCTATTATATTTTTTCTTAAGTTTACACTTTGCAGAATTTTTCATGCAACCAGCATCACCTTTTCCTTTCTATTATCTAAGCTTCTGCCAATCTGTGTTGCGTTTTACCTTATGCATGTCATCCAAAATCCCATGTATTCATTCTTAAATCAACTGTAATAAATACTTTTTTTTTTTTTCTTATAGTCACTGAAAAGGAATAGTATCCAAGGTAGAGCTCTTTGAAGAAACACAGAGTTTTAGAATGATTCAATAAAGTCTGGAAAGGAGTATTTTCCTGTTTCTAGTCCCCTGGAACAGTGGCCTCAGTTAACTTAAGAAAAAATTCAGGAGAGGAAGCACTTGTTTACTGAATCCATCAGGAGAAATTAGTAGTCTAGACTATCAGTGCTCCGCATAGTCCTGCTGTAACAGTGGGATTAGATATGGGAAGCCTCAGTGTCAGGAATTTCTTAAGACATGGGGGTTTTATAACATTGAGCCAACTCTGCAAAGAGACATAGAAAACGCCCTCAGGCAATTAATCATCTTACTTTCACCAGTGGCCCAAATACCTTTTATTTTGTGTGAATCTGTGTCATATGGAGGTAGGTGATGAATGGCCCATATGTCATGGAATTAATAACACTGGAGTGATATTGCAGTGAATTCAACCTAATATGAGTGCATAAATGAAAGATTCACAACATTACCTGTGAGAATGCTGTAGAAAACTATGAACTTCCTGCATCTGTCAATAATAATCTAGATTGAAAAAATGAAATAATTAATCCATATCACTTGTTCAACATTGTAACCTGATGCTGGGGATGGAAATAAAGTCTTGTAGAGATTAGGAACAGAAACACAGACTCTTTATAGACAGAAAAAAGTCAATTAGATGGCAAACTCCATTGTGAACAACAGTATTTTAGAGGTGTATTAAATGTATTAGCAGGTAAATCGTATAAATCTTATGCATATGTGTCTTTCAGCTATAATAATACCAACTGATTTACTAATTTAAATTAGGGTTAATTTGTTGCAACAGAGATGTAGCCTGACAATTTCATTACTAAGTCTGCCCATTACAATAAAACAATGGTGGCCATTGTAAAAGGCTATATAGTAACTCTGTGATTGAGGTTTCTTGCTCTAGGACAGGACATCTTGGGACAAACAACTAGGCAGTGACCAATAAAACTGCAGGGACTGCACAATCCACATGACAGGTCATAATCTCCCATCCACCTAATTCATGGTTCTCCAAAACCTTGATATGGGTACCACTTCCCTTCATCCTTCTCTAATTGGTGTTGATACCACTCAGTCTCTCTCTCTGTTCCCCCTCAATCTTGTTTCACATTTCTTGCTTCAAACTCATGCATAACTCTAATCAGAACTGCCTCTACATCTTTCTTCTGCTGCTTTTTTACCATGACATGTTGCAGTCATTCCGCTGTGATTGTGTCAGGAGACAGAAATTACCCCAGAGTTTATCATCTTTTACCTAGAATTATGCAAAATAAATTGTGCCTTCACCTGTCCGAGCTACATGGAAAATGGGACTGAAATCCACAAATCTTCTTAACAGCAGAATTCTCATTTGTAATGTCTGATTCCTTTCCTTCTAGTGAAAGGAGATATACTGGATGACTATTTAAGAACAGATGGTGTTTGGATACTTACTCGAAATAAACAGTTTTACAAGACAAATAATGAAAAAGAATGCGCGGAGAAATGTGAAGCAGAAAGAAATTTTACCTGCAGGTAATTTCTGTTGAATCTTAAAACTGTGCCATTGTGGGTGTCTGCATACCAATGATATGTTCCTACCTTTACTCAGAACCAGCATCCCCATCCTGCTGCAGCTCTGCCTACAGCAGTGTCTCCCATGCCTGTGCCTTTAGCTTGTGACTTATCTCTACCCATAAATTTCCACAAGATGAAGTAAAGAGTGGATTTACAACATACTACTCATTTTATAGTAAATGTTCAAGCTCCCATTCTTATCCAACGTTACATGGAGAACTGCTTGTGCCTCTTTAGCGGGATGATGCCTTGCTTCACAAAAGGAGATTGCAAGGTTTCTAATTCATTGTAGGGATGGACACTAACCTGAGCAGCTAGGATGCTGTTGATAATGTTTTGCCAATGCAGTTTCTAGTTCCCCACACAATAACTTATTCACATAGTCATATATCCTGAATAAGTGAGCCACTTGAGAGTAGTAGATAACATTAACCTCTTACTCAGCTTCTAAACTATTGAGTGCAGTATCTGAAAGATAAAAATGAATACCAGACAGTGCTACCAAACTAATAATTTATAGAAAAATAATTATGAGTTGAATAATTTGAATTGAATTTAAAATATTGCTTCCTATGTCAATATCGCTTCCTTCTCAATTTCAACAGGGCTTTCCTATTCACCAGGGAAAAGCTACAGTGTTTAACACTGGCTGAAAATGCTAAAATGACAGTGATGTTCACCAGCACGGACGCGGTTCTCTATGAGAAGAGAAGTATGTGTACAGTAAGATGCTACATATTTACTCATCAAGCCTATTCTGACAGCAGCCTTCTGTTCTCTGCTGCAGTGCTGGAGCAAATTCCAGTATAAGGCAGAAAACTAATAGAGAATTTGGGGGCCAAACAAGAAGAGGCCACATTACTAAAAATGCTGTTCAAGAAGGATCACATACCAAGGCCAAGACACATGGTGGTCGCCATGTGCCATTTGAACTGGGAAGTTACTTGTTGTCTTCCTTCCAGAGCCAATTATAAAATCTTCACCTCCTCTCCCCGGGTGTCAGACGTGTCACCTTTATTATTTAAACAGGCTAAAATAATTTAGGAGGAACCTGGCAACACCAGAAAGTCCATGGGCAAGGCTACTGACCAGAGGAGGACATGCTGTGACCCGGGTCTCAGCGTGGCAGCATCAGTGACTACACCTTTGGTCCCTTCAGAAGTACCCTGACAAACGAGGCAGCAGCTCCCTTTTGGCAAGACAAACAGCACAGACATTTGTAGCCCCAGCCACACACTGAGATGGCCGTCACTATTGCAAGGTGTTCCAGCAAGGCTCAGTTTTTTCTATCAGATTGGTCTCCTGTCCTTGCTGTAACATTTCCATTTTATATTTTGAGGTTTAGGGAGATTCTTCTTGTGCAAGCAAGAAAGGGGAAAATGAAGGGGAAATCAAGATCACTGCCCTCAATAACTGGAGATTTTTCAGTGTCTGTTGCCAGTAAAAGTAACATCAACATGATTTGCATTCTCTCTGTCTTGGAATCCCACTAGAAGAATACCTGGGAGAGTCTGAGGCTAAGATGAATCAAAGGTTTGGGGGCCACTTATGTGACAAGTGTATTTTGATAACGAAATATTTTATGGCTTAAAGGGATAGCTGGATGACACCCACACCGCAAATGTGCTTATGAACAATGCCTTTCAAACAATCTCCAGCTGCTGGTGAAAGATATTCCTATTTATCCCAGTATTATGATAGTATAAGCATGCATTTTTTGCATTTCAAAAACAATTGTAACTTGATATAGCTGTCTCGATTTTATTAGCTTTATAACAGCGCTTCAGATATTTTTCTCTTTAGAGGCCTACTAGTTGTAAATAATTTCTTTTAAAATATGTTATAGAACGTTTGCAGGTACAAGAGGTTCAAAACATGAGTAGAACACAGTTCATCATGTACAGATGAGCTTCAGTTATATCTGCAGATTTTCACTACCAGGAAATGAATGATGTAACACCACTGAATTAACAAATTTGGTTCCATTTCAGTTTACCTTATGCAGTGTAAAAGAGGGACTGGGACAGACTACAGAGGAACAGAAGCCAAGACTCGGAAGGGTATTCCATGCCAGAAGTGGGCAGAAAAAATACCCCACAAACCAAAGTATGTCCCTATTTTCATTTCTTTATGTTGTTCTGAATCTCTTCCAAGCTTCCTCGTCTTCATATATATACACACAGATTTATAGTGCAAGTTCTCAAATCCTGTTGTCAAGTGACTTTTTAAAATAGCTTTATCTTCATCTGTTGTTACTTTTGACTCTACTGGCAGAGAACTGCAGTGACCTGGATAAGGAAAGGATGCACTGTCAGCTAGAGAAGTTGTGTATAAATGTGAGGTGTCTTAAGCAGATTAAATGCTCCTTCTCTCAACACAATGAAGACTTTTGCTATTGGTAACAGTGGGGTCACAATTGCTCTGCTCTATATAAGGTGATATCTGTCCACCTCTATGACCCCTCTACCTGCCATACAGATAGTAAAGAAAAAAAAATTGAGAAAAGTATCCAAGGGCCAAATGGACCCGGCCAGGTAGAGTTTTCTCAAGGCTGTTTGTCACAGGGCTCGCTGAAGCACGTGGGGAAGCAGAGGTCCTGTTTCCTCTAATCTATGTTAAAGTTTTATTTTAAAAATTCTTTTGTTGTTATTCTAATTAAATCCACTTGGATACACTTGTTCAGATAATTTAAAAGTAATTTAGTCTTCTCTGGGAAGATTACTGTAGGAAGAAGCCTAGCATCACTTGCTTCAGATCTCTGTGAGACCTAGTCGTGTTTGGTGAATAGCGTCTAGAAATACACAGCTTTTAAAGCAGCTCCATTAGGACAAACACATGACATAGCCACGGGTTTTAGTGAGCTGGTTAGATCAGCCAGATGCACGTATCAAAGACAACAATTGTTCTTTGAGACTGTCATCGTCCTTGCAGGCTATAAGCTCACTCCTTACTGGCATCTGGAGCCTAGGGAGAAAGCTACTAATAATTGTAGTTAGGAATGATTTTTCAGTTTTCATTTATGGCTTACAATGGGGAATCTGTTTCTCTCACTTTTACAGTGAATAAGTAAAATTCACAGCTAGCTGAGCAAGTTGGACATTTCCCTTCTGCTCTACTAAAGTACTGGCATTAAAACAGAATTTTAATACTATTACAGTTATACACCTGAAAAATACCCCAATGCAGGGTTGGAAGAAAATTACTGCAGAAACCCTGATGCAGATGAAAGTGGACCCTGGTGTTACACAACAGATCCTGCTACAAGATTTGATTACTGTGCCATCCCAGAGTGTGAGGACCAGGTCATGCACACTGGAGAAGGTATATTTACTTTTCAGAGAAGGGATGTTCAAGTAGGTAATATTATTCCTGCTACTTTTTTGTGCTTTATTTTTACAGATCTTTTTCGAATTAGAATTAATAATTAGAAAATTTAAACCAAGATGAACTCAAGAAGTTCTCAACACAGAGGTTGTTTTCCCAACTGGCTTGAGTTTTCAAAGTTATTTTGTAAATATGGAAGAACTAATTTTTTTTTAACTATTTGCTGATATTGTTTGCTTTATCTTCATCTGTCTTGTTACTTTTGACTCTACTGGCAGAGAACTGAAATGATCTGAATAAGGAATACATTGCTCTTACCCCAGCAATTTATTTAATTTTAACAAGAGTAAAGACTGACCCAAGTGCTGTGTTACACCCTGAACTCCCATTGCTAACAGTACATACAGATACATGACAAATTCCTCCCTGCAAATGAAACGTGTTCCTGAAGCATTATCGATTTGGCCAGGCTGTAATGCATGGTTTTCTGAGTTCCTTTCATCGTTAGCTGAAGCAAACCCCACTTGCCCTTTCAGCATAATCTTCCACAAATAGGCTGGTGTGTTCCTTGCTTTGTTTTCCTTCTGCCTAGGACCTACAGGGGAGTGCATGCAGTGTAACGGCGAGGATTACCACGGAGAAGTTTCGAGAACAGAGTCTGGACTTGAGTGCCAGCACTGGGATGTCCAAGAGCCTCATACGCATGGATATACCATGACCCAGTGAGTGACACTCAGCACCAAAAGCATTCCCACAGAGCCTGGGAGACCCCGCCTGCAGACAGCCTCGTTGCTACATCTGGCCATAGCTGATTCACGAGTGTCTCTTTCATTTTCAATGTGCAGCTATCCAGAGAAGGATCTTAAGATGAATTATTGCCGCAATCCTGATGGTGAACTTCGGCCCTGGTGTTTCACCACCAGCCCGAATAAACGCTGGGAATATTGCAACATTCCTCGTTGCTGTGAGTCTGATTTCCTGAGATCACTCCAGAGTGATTAGCTCATTAGAATTAAGCAGGGAGGGGAAAGACAAGAAACCACAGTTCTGAGTAACCTAGAGGTAACTCTGTGAAGCAAATAAAAGTGGACATTAATAAGCAGAACCATTCATTAAATTTCTGTTATGTAAAATCATGTACGGTCAGTGAGGATGCAGGTGTCACAAAGTGCACTAAGGCCAAAGATGTTATGGGAAACCATAATTTGCCTTTAATCACTTTACTTTTCAATTTACCTGTGAGGCAGGACATTCAGGTTAAATCAGGTGGTAGTTTTCTGCTGATTTGCTAATTCGCAGAAATCATCTAAGTTACCATGTGGCCATACTATGATATTTTACCTGGGTCTGGTCAGCACAGCCAGCACCACCTTTTTCTTAGTGAGGGATGGATCCTGAGAAACAAGTTCAGGCCTCAGGAGAAAAACCTGACTTATCAGTGAGCTGGCTTAACCCGTTAAGCTGAGCACACTAAATCTGGATATTTCCAATGCATTGAATGAAGAGAGAACATTGCCAATTGTAGAAGTGGATCACGCTTCAAGAAAAAAAAATTTAAAGTGTGGTTTTTCTCTCTAGAGCTTGCTTTCTTGTGTATCTGCACTTGCCAGTGCTCTAAGCAGTTGTATGTGTTTGCTAGATGTAGCTCTCTTCAGCATGCTTAATTACAGATGGCAGAATAACTATTTATAGACTTCTGTATGATAAATTGTGAAAGTTACCATAGCATTTCCATCCTGTGCTTAAAACTTAAAGTTTAGGGAACTCACCAACCTTTTAGGGTCATACTCATGTCCTTGGGAAATTCTGTATATTATAGGTATGCGCTGTAAATTTATTTTCCATTCACCTTCTGCAGGTTCTATGCCTCTGACCATTACTCTTATTTTCTTTGCTGTTCCCCACATGGCAGACCACTTCACTTTCTTTCTTTTTTGTACTATTCCTTCTGCCCCTCTTTCCCAATTCACTGACTCCAGAGGCTCAGCTCTGAAGGCTGCTCTGCTCTCTCTCACAGTTTCCTCCTGGCCCTTTCTGCCCTTCCATGCTACCTGTGTGTATTATATTACTGCACTCCATCCCACTTGGGTTTACAAGATTGTACAGGACTACTTACTGCCTTTCCTGTTCTGCTCGCAGGGGACTGCAGGCACAGAGTCTGGCTCAACCCAGCAAAGTTATTTACTGGCTGCTGTAAAAGGGCAGACACAGGACATCCATCTGGCAGTCCGGAGGCACATAAAAATGTACTCTTTGATTTTGACATGGCTTTTAACCAGTGTAACCTCTGCTGAAAGAAAAAAAATGCATCTTCAACATTACAGAAACAAAGAGATTTATATATTCTTGAAAGCACTACTTACCAGTATTTTTCTCCCCTGCCCTCCCCTTCCCTCTCCTTTTCTTTTTTTTTCTTTTCCTGTTACAGCTACACACCCACCAGTCTCTGGCCTAGACTCCCAGTGTCTTTCAGGGAAAGGCGAAGACTATCGAGGAAGGATAGCCATCACTGAATCGGGAAATGCTTGTCAGCACTGGAACACACAGTTTCCTCACAAACATGGCTGGATTCCTGACAGATATCCCTGCAAGTATGCTGAGCCTCATCATTGTAACAAATGTCAAAGAACATAGTTATTCCCTATCAATCCAGATGCAGAGGCAAGAGGAGCACAAGTTTTCCTCATTTATGTTGTTAAGTTGTATTCTTCTTGTTTGTCGGTGCTCATTACTTCTGTTCAGGACTTGCTCTTCATTTTTTTTCTGCCTCCGTGTTTATTCTCATGTATTTTTCCCACTTGTCTCCTCCACATACCACTGCAGAGCTAAAAGTAGTTCACTACCTTTATGTTAAAAATCCCTTAGCTGTATTTTGGCACATTTTCAATGCATTACTCTTCTGAAGAGTGATGCTCCAAGGACAATATACTCCAATATATCCTTGTGCTCGAAGGTCAGAGGAGCTGGATCTGCAGAGCATTACCAATGTGCAGGAATAGCTGGGACTGACCTGGCTTATAGCTCTGTAGTTTGATCCTGCAAGTTTTCCTAGGCACGTGAAACCCTGTCCACTCTCACAGGGCAGAGAGCAGCGTGCACCTGTGCTCCTACGTACACATTTCCAGTCTGTCACATCCAGCCTTGCCTGGTTCTTACTGTAACCTCAGGGACATCAGTGCCTTCTGTTTTGAAGTCAGCTGTTACTGCTGCATCTCAGCCTCAACAACAAGAGCAGAAAGTGTAAGCATTGGAAAAGTTCTTCCTATATCTTCAGCATTTAAACTGTGAAGTCGAAGACCACTGGTTAGCCCCAAAGCAGTGATGCATGGGTTAATCAATCTCCAAAAAGAACAAATACACCACTGAGTTGAATTCTGCATGCAGGAGTTGTTAATAGTCATGCACATAACTCTTCTGGATTTCTATGAGTGGTTTAAATTCAGTGTTCCTGTTTCCTCTTTTAAGGGGCTTAGAGGAAAACTACTGTAGAAACCCTGATGGAGAGAAGAAGCCTTGGTGCTACACCACCAATAGCAGCGTCAGATGGGAATATTGCACAATTCCTCCCTGTGACAGGACAGAACAAGGGATTGCTGGTATGAATAGTGGACTGTACTTGAGATAAGGACTTTAAAACAGTGAAAGATTTATTGTTTCATATTGTAAATGTATTAAATCTTTTTTTCATCCACTTTGTCACTCTTAATGTTTGTCTGCCTGCCATGTTGCAAAATCTGCCAAATATTAAACTTTCAGTAGTTAAGGAAATATAGTGAAGGCTGCAAATCACTAGCTGACTCAACAGGAGAATTACAGGATGAAAGAAATTTGTGTCTTTATATTCCTTTTTTCCCAAAAGCAGGCCAATTATAGCAAGTTCATTGAAAAATGAAAAAGGTTAAATAGATGAAAAATTGCTAAATAAAATTAACTCCCATTTTTGGGAGTTATCCATAAAAGAGAGGACAGGAGCTTTCAAAGTAATTAACAATCACATTGAAACATTCATTCATTTAAGCACGAAATTAACAAGAAAGTCTTAGCACAATCAAAAGCATAATAGAGAGACTAAAGTTTAACATAATGTCCATTTGAGAAATTTATCATAGGCAAAATCACCAGTATCTAATCTTTGAGGATTTTTCATGTGAACTTTCTTATCTTTAATTCTAACGTGTTCACATATGCCAAAATGAAACTGACTGGCGAACCCTTCACTGAACAACATCTAACATAACTTGTTAAAACTGTAAAGTTTTCTCAGTATGTTTGGAAATGCCCTTCTGCTGCAGGTGTGATGATTTCACTGGATGCTGTCTGCATAAACGAGTCATTCATTTTCGTCATCCTGTGTGTTTGAGGCTTTCTTGTGCCCGTTCAGTAAGAACATAAAATTCTGATGCCAAAGACCGGTTTCTGTTGTTCACTGCAGATGTGCCTGTACAAGTTCCCCCGACAGAGGAGTGCTACCGAGGCAAAGGCCAGAGTTATCGTGGCACAACTTCCGTCACTGCCTCGGGAAAGAAGTGCCAGGCCTGGAACTCCATGTTCCCACACACGCATATAAAAACACCAGACAGATTCCCAGATGCGTATGTTTATCGCACCTTTTCTCGCTTTCTCCAGCAATAACTCTTGCTCTCTGTATTATCTTTGCACATCTATGCTTCAAAACACTGCGAGGGAATATATCTACAAAAGAGAACTTTTCTAAGACACAGAAATGTTTTCTGTTAGTCTCATTCAAAAGAACTGTGTTTTCGTGTTATCTAAACTCTGAGTAAAATACAGCTGTGTCCCTTACTCTTAAACCTGATCTTCTGTAACCAACACCAGGAGACTTGTATCCAGTGACAGGGCATCTACTGAAATATGTGTTTTGTTTATGTATTTGAGACTTTTTGTTGTGGCCTTTCTAATGATTTAATCTGGGGGGGACACAGCATTTATGATGCAAAACACACAGTCAGATATATCATACTTAGAAATATCATCTAAGTGCTCTTTGCAGTTGGAATTGGGCACCCCAAATTGCGTACACTGAAATTTCCCCTTGATTTATCTTCTTCAGATTAACAAAACTGGACCAGGAATGACTGGGCCAGTGACAAGCTAATCAAAATCACTAATGTGCCAGTTTTTAGTAAGAGTAGGAGAGCAACAACATTACAATTACAGGAGCAACTCTGAGGAAATCCATCATGCTTAGTAGATTATAAACAGGAAGGTTGGTATTTTCTAATTTTTTGCCCTTTTTATGCTGTCATCCTAAATAACTTGAAATTTTTTGTTATATTTTGGCATCAAAAAACTGGAACATCCTCAGAGGGTATGATATCTTTCAAAAACATTTGAAAAAATTAAAATCAAGCTTTCAATAAGAAAATCAAGTGAAAATGTGGAATTCATGCATTCTGTCATATTCAGAAAAAAAGCATTTCAGTTCGTTTTTATTCTGAGACTGTGCTGTGATTCAGGATGGGGAAATACTGCAACTCTGCAAATTATTGAAGAGAGAAATTCTACTCCCCCATGTCCCAGCAAGCACTGACATGGGAGTGGTCTCACTGAAGTCAGTAGAAATGGGGTTTTGGGGGCATAAGAGGGGATCAATTGCACAAGCATTTATTTGCCATTCTTCTGAATATAAGAAAGAACTCTTTGATATTTAAAAAAAAAATTGGAAAAGCCTAAGTGTCCACTAATAATATGAATCTTCCTGCATATTTATTACTAACTGACACATTGTCAAAATTGTGTATGCTTATACATACCTACTTAGAAATTAAAATAATTGCCATATCAGGCAATTATTTAGGTCCTCAGTACATTGAAATATTACAGCCAGAGTATAAGCCAGTAGTTGAATTATGTTTCCTTATGCATAAATATATTTAAGACTGCAACGTGCATGTGAAATAAAACTCTTCACCAGCATCACAGCCACAAATGTGTTTGCTGGTAATAGGATATCTGGCCATAAGTAAAACAAATAATAAATGTATTTATTTGTACATAGTAGATGTACATAGTACATCTTTTTGTCAAGATATGCCTATGCTTACTTTCAGACTTATGCAGCACAACTGTTGACTTTACTTCTGCAGGGATTTGAGGGACAACTATTGTAGAAACCCAGATGGTGACAGCAGCCCATGGTGTTTCACCACTGACCCCAACACGATATGGGAGTACTGCAATCTCAAGAGGTGTGATGATCATACACAACAGCCTGCACCAAATGACTCCCCTGGAATGATGGAACAAAACACTGGCCCAGCTACATCCACCACATCTGGTAACAGCTGGCTATAAGTGTCACCTCCTGTAGAGTCTGTGGGTGAAGGAAATAGCAATCTATCAATATTATTCTTGAGTGTCATAGTTTAACCACAGCCAGAAACTAAGTACCATGCAGCTGCTCACTCATTCCCCCATCCTTTCTTTGGTGGGGAGGAGAATTTTAAAAAGAGTAAGACACATGAGATAAGAATGGTTTCATAATTGAAACAAAATTATGTATAATAAGTATAATAATAATAGCAGCAATAATAATAATTATAATGAAAACACGAGAGAGGGATAAAACCCAAGGAACAAAAGTGATGCACAACACAATTGCTGACCAATGCCCAGCCCGTCCCTGAGCAGCAATTAGTGGCTCCGTCCAGTGTACGATATAAGCATGTTGTTCCATGGGATGGAATATCCCTATGGCCAGGCCAGGTCAGCTGTCCTGGTCATGCTTCCACCCAGCTTCTTGTGCACCTCCTCACTTGCAGAGAATGGGAAACTGAAAAGTCCTTGAGTTAGAGTAAGCACTACTTAGCAATAACCAAAATATCAGTGTGTTATCAACATTATTCTCATGCTAAACCTAAAACACGCCACTGTACCACTACTACGAAGAAAATTAACTCTATCTAAGCCAAAACCAGGGCACTGACTAGGCCCGCAACGTAACAATTACATCCCTCCTGCAGCTTTCAGATCTGTATGGCTGAATTTTGCAGCAAGTGCTCTTCAGTTGGTATATGTCCTGTAGCCTGTGTCATTTTACAGTGCATTCTGAAGGACGTCTTTTTCATTTAGGTGAACAAGATGAAAATAGACAAGATTTCTAGTACTTCTCTAGCTGTGTGCTATTGAAATATGTGAATGTTATTATTATAATAGGAATTTTGCTTGTATTGTGCTTTATGCTTTCAGGAGGGTGACCTTAGCTTGTATTGTTCACAGGCAGCTTTATTTTGCAAAATGAGATAAATGAGATTTTGCTCTGTCCTGTTTTGCTACTTCCTTAATTAATAGTCCACATTGGTGAAAGTGGTATGTCATTTCTGAAAGTATACTGGAGCTTTGCATGGGTTACTTATTTTGCAAAGGAAGGTGGTGGGGTTGAACAAAAGATACATTCCTAAATCGAGTTGTGTGCTCTTCTTACTCATATGCAGCAGAAAAAAAGTACCTGTAGCAATGTCCTTGGAAGTAAAAGTTGCTCTTTCAGTCTAATGGGCTGCTGAAATATGCTTCTCTCGTGAAAGTGCTTACTGATACCAATTTAGCAAAAACCTTGAAGTCTTTCCAGATAATTGCAATATGTTACAGAAAATGTTTAGCCTGAAGTTCCTTGATATGAATATGTAATCACCCTGAATTTATGAATGGAAGTGTCAAAAATCATGAATTTTGTGGTGGATTTACTTTGAGAAGCATAGATAACTGTGAGGTAAGAATAATATAACTTTGAGTACAAGCAGGTAAATGCATATAATTTGGACTTTCAAGGCTCAGATATAGTTTCAGAAGCTCAGTGTTTCTGCATGAAGGCTAAGAACTGAGGTATACACAGCATTTTTTTCTTAAGGCACACCGTCAACCAGAATAGCGGGAAAATTCTGTAGGGTGATATCCTGCTCATATTAGCCCAGTGTCGTGAATACCCCAATCACCTCAAGCAAAGCCTGTAATATATTGCCTGGACTTAGAGACTTTGGGCAGTGCGTTCACTGATAGAGTCAAAAATCATTGGACATAGGTATTCATAACCTGCTATGCCTGGATTTTAAGGAACAGCATTAAAACAGTTAAATTAATTTTGTCCAGATCAAGCCGATCGGGGATGTGGAAAAATTAGGAAAACTTCCATTTTCATGTGTGTAATTGACCTCAGAGTGATCTGGAGATGTACCCACATCCATGACTGGTGGATCTTCAGACCAAGAGCATGGCCTGGATGCTTAGAAACAAGGGTTTTTTCCCCCCCAATTCTTTTACTCTAGCAGGCCTAATAAAACACTCTCTAGAGTGTTTCTAGAGTCCTTGTGTTAGTCACATTTTAAAGCCTTGGAGTTACAATATTATTCCTGCCAGTATTTTGCTGTTTGTATGCCTAGTGTCTCCATTAATAGAAGAATCACTTTATACTCTCTTTTCCTCCCTAGGCTGAAGTTGGAGGACCTCTGGTCTGCCAAGAGAAGGACAGATTTGTCCAATATGCAGTCACCTCTTGGGGACTGGACTGTACCCAGCCATCAAAGCCTGTTTTTGTCTGAATTCCTAGTTTTGTTTCTTGGATCAAGAAAGCAATGGCTTCCCACTGAATCTGGACGCAGGCTAACTTTTCTGGAAAGCAGTCTCTGTGTCAGAAACAACATTCCAAGTGTGGTTTTACAACTGTTTTTAAAAATTATGTAGTAATTCATAGGAATCTTAAATAAATACCACTATTGGCTGAGTGTAAGTAGCTATTGCAAAGCAATAGCCAAGCTGATCAATTGCTACCGTCTGAGTGTCCATGTTGCACCTGTGTGAGTCAACCATGTTGCATGTGGCAGCAGCTGTAAGGCTTTTACTTCACCCCTGTTATGCCTCAAATACTTAAATCCAGGTGTTAAACTGAAGGTTCCTTTACACTAGAGTTGGTGCAAAGAGAAATCCCAACCAGATTTTCTCAAGAGGTAAAAAATCACACAAAAGTTTGGTGGTAAAAATATAGAAAATTAAGGGACTTTGGCAAAAGGATTAAATATGACACCATATTCAACATTAAACCACTTATCATAGCATTACTTGGCATTAATGTAGTACTTAGCGTTTACTTCACCCACTTCACCTAGAAGCCTTTAAACCTATGAGATGTTATGTTACCCACAAATTTCCATGAAAAGAGAATTAGGATAAGAAAGAGAGACAGACAGAGAAAGACAGAAGAGATACAGAAAAACACACAAAGAGGTATCAACTCCTAAGATTCCACCGTGGGTGAGATAGGAACTCCAGGAAGCTGCCAGTGTCAAGACCATGTGCTGGCCTTGTGCTCTATCTTTTAAGCCCCTGGGCCTCCATGGGCCTTCCCTCTAAGGAGAGTTTCCAGTCGCTCAGCCAATCAAGGGCTGGGTTAGCACTACCCTCCCATGTCATTGATTGATTGATCGACTGATTGATAGCTCTGCCCAGGCTTGGAGGGTCTGGGGGCAGGGCAGGGTGTCACCTCATCTAGCAGCACATAAGCAGGCATTACAAGCACTCCAAAAAATGGCCCCAGACACTAAATTTATCCAGTTTCTGACAACCATCGTGGTCTCAAGACATCGACCAGGACCACTGCACTGGGACCTTTCCTATTTTGGTCTAATCAGGGAACCTTTCCTCTCCTGGTCCAATCTAGCAGGCAGAGTAGAAAGGAAAGAAGAGGAAAGCATACTGGAACTCATATAATGGCAATTGCTACACCAATAAAACCTAGCTAATATCTTTTTATGCAGTTCATTCCCCCCACCATCCCATGAGTCCAAAAACTGCTGGACAATCAGGCTTCGAAGGGGGAGGAAGGGGGGAAGAGTTCATGCAGCAGTCTTTCAGTGCCCAAGGAGTCCAGCAGATCGGTCCATGATTTCCTATGTTCCTGGAGGCATCACTTTCCTTCTGCGAGGTCTAGCATTCTCTAACATTAGATAATTTACACAACTATTCGTGATACTTGTTGAACTTGTAAGCTGAGTTCCAAAAAAAGCTTGGCAAGGCTACCTCGTGTTTTGGACTCCATAATCTTACATGTCCAGGTATCCCCACGACCCAAACAAATACACATGTCCCAGATCACCACCCCGTCCTTCCCACCAACCAGGCTTAAAGGAGATTCCCAGAACCTGTACTCAGGTAGAGAGAAAAGGTCAGTGGACATCATGGGACATGACATATAGTACAATTCTACTAACTAAAATGATCTGGATTGCCTCAGGGGTGGGAGTCAAAGATAAAATAACACTCATTCATTCCAATCTCCTCAGCATATCATTTTCTGGGTCATGATTTCAGACCAAAAACCTTTTCAACTTAACCAAACCCTTCTGTGATTCTCCAACCTAAATCTTTCTTTTAATCCTTCCCTGTCTACAGCTGAAAAGAACTTTCCAGCTGCCACTTCAGCACCAACTGATACAACTGATACTGAACAACTATATTTCACACGTCCCTTACCATTACACGCACTTCCCTTGGTAATTTTTATGCTTTGCCCTGAAGAGATAGGAAGAGATACACAGATTAGTTTCAATAATAATATGAGTTCTCAAAACTAAATTGAGGGAGGAACCTTTTCCACCCACTGTGGCAACCAGCAAGAAAATATGAGTACCTTAAAATACGGCAGGCAAACTTATAAAAATATATATGATTATAAACATAGTAATAAGAATCAGAAATGTGATCATTACTAATGAAATTATCCAGTACTTTAAAAATACTGACGAGTACTCTCAGTATTATGTAAGTAAACAAGCTGGAGTAGCCAGCCGTATTATCAGACCTTTTCATTTTATACAACGCAGTTTTGAAAGGAACTATGTATTTTGGAACTGTACAGCTCTAGGGACACTGGAACTCGAAAAGGCATTGCAAGGGCGTCACGTGCCAACATTGCCAGCTCCACACTTTCAAAGTTGTGCTACTCATGGTGATGAGGACCTCTGCTACAGTGTCCAGCTGACATTAGGGTTCAGGTTAGGGTTAGGGTTGAGAAAATAAAAGAGCCTACAGCTCCAGGGACAATGGTGCTGGAAACGGCATGCCAAGGCGATCCCAGCTGGGCCCCAATATTGCTGCTCCTACATCTGTCTAATCTGGACCACCCACGGCAATGGGGACATCAGCCTGAGAACCAAGCTATAGTTAGCGTGAGGGTGAGGGTTAGGGTTAAGTCAGTAAAAGAGCCTCCAGCTCCAGGAACACTGGGGCTAGAAAACGCATTGCAAGGCCATCACAGCAGTGTACCAAGATTGCTCGCTCTACACTCTTTTCATCCATTCTGTTGTTACACCATGGACACCGACATATACGGAGCTAAACTCAAGTTCCTTTACTCTTGTTGGCACAAAGGCATATCCCAACCAGATTTTCTCAAGAGTTCACAAATATATCAAAGTTGACTGGCAAAAACTCAGAAAATTAAGGAACTTTAGCAAAACATTAAACACAACACCAAATTCCATATGAAGCACTTATACCTTAGCATAAATATAGCATTAATTTAGTATTAACCTAGCATAAGCTTAGCCCATTCAACCTAGAAATCTTTAAAACACAGGATATTGTGTTTCCCTAAAATGTTCCACGAAACAGGAGTAGAACAAGAAGAAAGAAAGAAAGAGAGAGAGAGAAAGAAAAGATATGGAAAAAACACACAGCTACCAACTCCTGGGTCCCCACATAGACCACAAGAGAAGGCAAAGTCCAGACAACAGCCACCTCCTGGACAGCTCCTTTTAAACCCTTGATCCTCTGTGAGTCCTCCCCTTAGGTGGGACTTCTGGTCACTTGCCCAATCGGGGGCTGTGTTAGCACCGCCCCAGTGATTGAGTGACTGATTGATTGATTGACTGATTGATCGACAGCTCAGCCAGGCTGGGGGTCTGGGGGCGGGGCACTGTCTCACCAGAAGCAAGACCTGACCCATCCCCAACCACACATGCACCAGCATTGGTTTGAGACACTAAACTTGTCCAGTCTCTGACAAACACCCCATATCTTGAGATAATCAACCGGAACCACCGCACTGGGACCTTTCCTCTCCTGCTCCGATCTAGTAGATAGAGCAGAAAGGAAAGAAGAGGAAAGCATGCTGAAACTCCTATAATGGGCCATTGCTATTCATAAATCTAGTTAATATCCCTTTATGCAGTTCATTCCCCCAGAACCTCGTGAGTCCAAAAACTGCAGGACAATCAGGCTCTGGGGGGGAATTCATGCAGCAGTCTTTCAGCACCTAAAGAGTCCAGCAGATCATCCATGATTTCCAGTGTGTTCTTGGAAGCATCACTTTCCTTCTGTGAAGTTTAACGTTCTCTAACATTAGATAATTTACAAACAATTTTTGATATTTGAACTTATAAGCTGGGCTCCAAAATAGCTTGGCGACTTCAATTTAGGCTGCCTTGCCTTTTGGAGTCTATGACCTTACAGGTCCAGGTATCTCCACAAACCAAATAAATATCATGTAAACTTATATAAACATATATTAGTATGAACATAGTAATAACAACAGTCAAAAATGTGACAATTACTAATTAAATTTATCTTAAGTTATCTAGTTTTTTAATAACACTGATGAGCATTCTTAGTATTATGTAGGCAAAACAAGCTGGAGTAGCCAGCCATCCTTTGAGACCTTTGCACTCTTAATTTGTTAAATAACCAATTATCAATGTGATGTTAGAGTAGTCCTCAGTGAGAAAGACACCCCTCTCTTTTACTTACTTACTTCCTTACTTATTCTTTTGGCATATGGAGACATACTTGCTATCACAATTCATACAAGCTCTTGCTGGGATAGCTGACTAACCCAGGAACAAACAACAGTGTTGGTATACTGGGAACACTCTTCTGGAAATGCAAAAATTTACAATAAAATACATTAAATAGTTCGGGGGTTTGTATTTTGTTGCAGCTTCCAGTGCAGTTCCTCTGCGTTCTTCTTTGCTTACAGCTGACTTTATTCACATCCGGACGTACATCCAGTCTCTTGGCTGGAGAGGATATACTAAAACAACAAACTTGCAAAATGATAAAAGCATTTTTCCTGCAGCAGCAGTTCCACCCCTGGCCTCTAGTGGCAGGTAAGGCTTAACATTCACTGCCACCAGAAGGAGGCACAAGCATTATGCAACGTTTCATCAAAAATGCAGGGAAAATAAATTTCCACCCATTTTCAGTGAGTTTTTGGGGATATTCGAATTTTACCCCCACCCCCAGCTCACCTTTTGGGGGTAGTTCCGAGAGTTTTTTGTCTGTGGCCTGATCTTTAAATTTTTGAATGAATAACAATAGTCTGGGAGAAGGCCCGCAGAGTATCAGCCCCTTCTCGGGCATTGTTAGGAAGCCCGACACTTCCCACACACTCCCAGTATTTTTATCACATATTGACGCGGGGAGAGAGATCAGTTCTCCCCCTTCTAACAAGTTTAAACTTTTCATGCAACAGTATGAAACAGCATGTTTAAAAGACTAGAGTCCTTTACCATGTGCTTTCTCTTCAGAAAACTTTATTTCATTTCCCCAGTAAAATTTTCAAAAGAGTCTCTGTCCTTGTAACTTAACTAATTCTGTTGCAGGGTGTGGTATTATCACCTTCAGATCTGCGTTTTGATATGCTAATTCCTTAATAAAAGGGCAGGGCTGAGTATGAATGTCCAAGGGCACACAGTGATAATAAAATCAATAATGATAAATCAACCACATGCTAAAAAATTCCTATGTGCTGTTTGAATGAAAATGGCTTGGAGAGTGGCTATGCACACCTAAAATGCTACTCTGCTTAGAAGTTTTGACCACCCCAAACTGGGCAGTAACCAGTCGAACTTCACATGGCACCTCACAGTGAGAACCCCTGTCTGACTAATAATGGCAAAGTGACAACAGCTCATGGCAGAAGGCAGTAACGGTGTCCCTTCACATCTGAAATATTTGCATCCAATGCCATCCATGACACATCCTGATGACAATGTGGTTGTTCAAATCCAAACTCATGTCTTGAAGCCAGGGAAGCCACAGAAGTTGCAGCAGAAAGGACATCTGGGTACGTGTGGTCTCGGAGTTGCTGCACTGTGAGGAGGCAGTGGAGAGTGCCTCTCATTGGAAGGAGAGGCAGGCAGACTGTACAGTACTGAGGGGCTGAAGTATAAAACAACAAAATGGGAGCAAGTTAGCACCAAGAGGTAATAATCATCAGCTCTGGTAGCTGGCTGGATAATCAGAGGTAACTGTTTATGTGGAAGAACCTAGTAAATATTTCATCTTAAACCATTGTTGACTCCCTGAATGTGGAGGTCTTGGGAGTGTTTCACATGCTTTTTGCCGTGGGGACTGGATTCATAAACATAGGCAAATAACTGAAAGCACATACATGAGTCACTACTTAGGCACGTTACAAATTTTTGATTTAACGACATTTTTAATTAGGAAACCCACAGGGTTATTGTGAATTTTATGCAGTGTAAATGCTTCTTTTACTATGTACTTGCCTGGGAACATAAGTTGTCAACATAAAAAGGCTAGAAAGCTGTGTTTCATTTTTGTTCCTCCTGCTCATGTAATTCTCTCTTTTATTTATAAAGCCTTCCACTGATGTATTTTATTTGGAAGCTTAATAACAGAGACAGCATAGTGGAGAAGACTCTTTAACTAGAGGCTTCTGAGAGGCAGAACAAAGTAACAGAAGGATGAATATCACTCTTTGTTGACTGGAAGCAAATAAAACCCTGGCGACAGTCTCCCTGCCACTGCTCTTTCACTCATGGAAGCAAGGAGAATAGCCCTTAGCAAAGTACGTTTTTGTTGAAAATGTAAAAGGCAAAATACTGCGCATAGTGCATAATCTGTCAATGATCTGCCTTCCTCTTTCATGTATGTATTCTTTTTTCCATACTGCTCTTCTGCTCACTTTCCCCCCACATAATACTCCTTTGAAATCTCATTTTCCCAAGCTGTCAAATTCCTATGAAGGAGAAGCCTTTATCCAGGAGGATTTTACTAACCACAAGGAAAATGAAATCTAGGAACCTGAAATAAACCTTGGATTGATTTCTGTACAAAATTAAAAACCGAACTTTTCTTTTATGTTTGGGCTGCTGCAAATCAGGGATGCACCTGGAATATAACCAAGTGATATACAGGTTGCAAGGGACACCTGGAGGTGAGCTCATCCCAACACCTGCTCAGAACAGGTTCAGGTATGTCAGATTGCTCTGTGCCTTGTTCCTGTCGAATTTGGAATGCCCCCAAGGATGAAAATCCCACATTCCCTCTGGAATCCTATCCCAGTGTCTGAATACCTCCATGGAGGAGTCATATCTAACCACAATTTCTCTTGTTGCAGTTTGTGTCCTTGCCTTTTGTCCTTCACCTGCTGCTCCTCCAGGATGATTCTAAGTCCATTTTCCCTACACTTCCCGTTTCTCAGCTGTAGACAGCAATAAGATCCCACACTTTACCCTTTCCTCTCCAGGATGAAGATGCCTCTTCGCCTTCCTCATACACCACGTGCCCCAGCCCCCCAGCAGCTTGGTGGCCCTGCACCTCCAAGGCTGGGCCCGCTCCAGTCTGCCTTCTACCAGCAAGGCCAGGAGTGGCTGCGGCAGTCCAGATGTGGTCAGACAAGTGCTGAAGAGACTGAAGAATCCCTTCCCTCAGCCTGTTGGCTGAAGTTCCCGCCCTAGGGCCCAGTATGGGCTGTATAACCCAGCCGGCCTCTGCTGGAAGGACACCGTGTTGTCACAGCCTGAGCCGACGACCTGAGGCCAGCCTCTGCAGCCTTGCTTTCTGTGCGTTTGGCATCCTGTCTGTGCGGGTGCACAGCGCTTTTCCCGCCCCATGCAGGACTTTGCCTCTATCGAACTCAATTTGTAGCTGCACACTCAGGCAATAGGTGGCACTGACGGACGATGTAGTTTGCGTTGTCCCTGAGAAAACGTCACTGCGGAAGAGAAAGCCAGCAGAGGAGAAACCGGACTGTGTCCTCACTCGGAGCAGCGGCCAGGCGAGGACAAGCAGACATGTGGCAGGAGATCCTTCCAAGCACATGGTGAGATCTCCTCGGCATGGGGAGGAGGGACTCCACACTGGGCTCCCTGGGATTGGAGGTGGGAGAAAGCTCCAGGAGGGTCACCAGGCCATCGGAGAGTGGGAGCAGGCAGCTGAGTTCTCCTGAGCATGAGAGCGGAGGAGGTGTTGATCGACTGAGCCTTGTTTTGTGTCACTCAGAGAGCTGCTTCTGGGACAGGCTTGCTTTGTTAGCAGTGCAGGGTTTGTGCTACTGCCTTGATATCTGGTTTCACTGAGCTCCAGGATGTAAGTGCACGGGGGTATTCCTACCTCTTGCATAAGCTGTTTGTTCTTGGGAGTCCTGTTCTTCCATGTCTGGAGGCAATTTCAGGATTTATGTCCTTAAAAAATCACACATAGGCTATCTCAGCAATCGTTACCAAATTGCCTTGGAGGCTACTGGGATATCAGCTCAAGCTCCAGGTTCTGCACTTCAGACAGCAGAGGGAAACAATTCTAGGTGATAGCAAATACCCAGTGGACTTGGTTTTTCATTTGGATTATCAAGTCTTTTTCTCCTCTGGCATATGTTTTGTTTGATTTTCTCGAGGTATTATAAAAACAACATCAAATGTACCAGTGTTCCACAAGGCGGAGTAACAAGACTTTCTCTACTCACTTGTATTGCTGCTAGATTTTGGATTGTGCTTTTGTACAAGAATCTACTAGGCTTAAAGGGAACTGAGGAGACTACTTTCTTTTTCTAGCAGGCAGGGGACACCTAAAGGCTTGATATCCAGTCCGGGGTAGCTAGAAGTGTCAAAGGTACAGCAGCTCATTAAACTCTGAATAGTGAAGGGTCCTACAAGGCACTGCTGGTGCTAGCCCTGTAGCACGATAAGCACC
>VZTF01003795.1:0-15243 GCA_013397755.1 Cnemophilus loriae | reverse complement strand
TGGGATGGGATGGGATGGGATGGGATTGAGATGGAATGGGATGGATACAATTGGTTAGGTTAGAGTGAGAGATGATGGTATGGGATACAATGGAATGAGATGGTATGGTGGGATGGTATATGATGGATGGGAGGGACCCATTGGGTCCCCGCTCGTCCTTTCAGGTGCCAGGATGGTTACTACGGGAACCCTGTGCTGGGCTCTGGGCAGCAGTGCCGGCCCTGCCCCTGCCCCGGCTACCCTGGCACACGGCATTACCACGGGACCGCCTGTCGTGCTGATGATGAGACCCACCACATCGTCTGCCTCTGTGCCCCTGGATACACGGGTGAGGGGCAGAGTGGGCACAGTGCAGCAGGGACCCCCTGTGCTGGGGCTGAGGGACCCCAGCACTTACAGCCCCCCTCTCTGCAGGGCCCCGCTGTGACCGCTGCTCCCCTGGTTACTTTGGGGCTCCGGAGATGGACGGGGGGGAGTGCCGGCCCTGCCAGTGCAACAACAACATCGACACCAGCGACCCAGAGGGCTGTGACCCCCGCACGGGACAGTGCCTGCGCTGCCTGTACCACACCGCCGGGCCACACTGTGCCCAGTGTCAGCCTGGCTACTACGGCAATGCCCTGCAGCGCAGCTGCCGGCGTGAGCAGGGCAGGGGGCTCTATGGGGCTGGGGCTGCCTGGGGGTTTGGGATGGGGGGGTTGAAGTGATGCAAGGGTTCAAGGCAGGGATGACGTGTGGAGCTGTGGTTGGGTGTGGGGTAATTGGGGTTGGGTCAGGGAGAATTTTGGGGTGTTGCAGGGCTTGGGGCTACGGTTCAGAGCCGGGAGAGGTTTGGGGCTGTTAGAAGGGGTATGGGGCTGTGCCTGGGTTGGGGCTGGGCAGGAGACAGGGATCGGGGTTGGTGGGGGTGTTGGTATCAGGGGTGTTGGGGCTGTGCAGGGGTTTGAGGCCAGGCAGACTGGGGGACACCGGAGTCAGGCAGATTTGGGGTGCTGGGGCCAGCAGCGCACTGCCTGGGCAGGGGGTATGGGCTGAGTCCCACGTGGCCACCCACCTTCCTGCAGGCTGTGGCTGTGACCCACGGGGTACACTGGCCTCCCACTGCACCAATGGCACCTGTGACTGTGACCGTGGCACAGGAGCCTGTGCCTGCCGGCCCAACGTAGTGGGCAAGAACTGTGATCACTGTGCACCCCACTTCTGGAGCCTAGGGGGGGCAAGGGGCTGTAAGCCCTGTGGCTGCCACCCCACACACGCCCTGCACCCTGCCTGTGACACAGTGAGTCCCCTGGCACCCTGGTATGGCTCCACTGCCCTCCTGGGGCCCAATGAGCTGCACAGTGAGCATGGCACTGTCGCTGCAGGTGACAGGGCAGTGCCAGTGCCGGCCTGGCTTCGGGGGTCGTGTCTGTTCCCAATGCCAGGAGCATCACTGGGGAGACCCTGAGCAGGAGTGCCGAGGTGGGAGCACATCCCAGGGACTGGGGGAGCAGGGGCTCTGGGGACATGGGGTGTGGGGGGACTCTGGGTGCATGGTGAGACTCTAGAAGAATGGGGCCCTGGGGACCTGGTGGGAGACTCTGAACATGGGACACTAAGGAGATAGTGGGACACTGGGGACACAAGGGTCTCAGGAGATCTTGGGAACATGGTGGAACACTGTGGGCATGGAGGACCTTGGGAAAAAGTGGGATGCTGAGGACGTGGTGGAACCTTGGGGACATGGTATGTCTCTGGCGACATGCAAGACTCAGGGGACCCAGAGTACTTGGTGGAACTGTGGGGACATAGAAGATGCTGGGGATAGATTGGATTCTGCAGACACAGGGGAATATGGTGGGATGCTGGGACGTGGTGGCAGTCTGGGGGCATGGGGCTCCATGGGAAGGCTGGGACACACCGCCAACTGTCTCTGCAGCCTGTGAGTGTGAGCCGTTGGGTGCTGAGAGCCCGCAGTGCGAGCAGGACAACGGGCAGTGCCGGTGCCGGCTGGGATTCGGGGGGCTGCGCTGTGACCACTGCCAGCGGGGCTACCAGGAGCCCTTCCCCCACTGCTTGCCATGCCACCCTTGCTTTGGGCGCTGGGACCTGGCCATGGGCAGCCTGCAGGACGGGCTGCAGCGCCTTAGGGCACAGGTGCAGGCACTGAGGGAGGGGGGTTCCACACTCCCACTCAGCCCCCGTCGCCTGCGGGAGCTGGAGGAGGCTCTGGGGCGCATGGAACAGCTGCTGGGAGAGGGAGACAGCCGTGGTGGTCCCCTCCTCGATGGACTGCCTAGGCAGCTGGGTGGCACCAGGCAAGTGTGCATGTAGGGCTGGGGTGGAGGGACCCCCTCTTGTCCGCCCCGAAAGTTTGAAGCCCCCCTCCCTACCCAAAGGATGGAGCTGGACAACTTCTGGAAGCATCTCCAAGAGTTGGAGCAAAATCTAGACCAGCTGGTGCACGCAGATATGCAGCACCATGGCCAGCTAGCTGAGCTGAGCCATGAGCTGGGAGGTCTCAACCGAACCACCTCCCACCTTCAAATCCTTCTCGGCACTGTAGCAGCAGCTGGATTCAGTGGTAAGAGCATCCAGCAAAGTTTGGGTTTAGTGGCAGCCATCCTGGCCAAACCCTGACACCTGCACCCGCAGAGTCTTACCGCAGCATCCTGGCATCGATGGAGGCCTCACGGCAGGCGGAGGTGGTGGCCAATGGTACAGCTGGAGAGCTAAGCAGGGCACGGATGACGCAGCGGGCGACTGAGCGGGCGCTGCGGCAGCAGGGCGATACTTTCCGCCGTGGCACAGCCGCAGCCCGGAAATCCTTGCGGGAGGCACGAAAACGGGTGATGGGACTCAGCATTGCCAGGATCAATGAGAAGGTGAGAGCAGGACTGGCAGAAGTGGCAAGGGGGTCTGCCCCCATGTAGTGTTGAGCTGCCATTTCCACCATTGGTATCATCACAGATTTGTGGGGCACCCGGAGACCGGAGTTGCAAGCACGCATCTTGTGGAGGAGCCTTGTGCCGAGACAGTGCGGGGACAAGGCATTGTGGTGGCAGTGGGTGTGCAGGGGCACTGCCTATCTCAGCTCGAGCCCTGAGCAGTGCCCATAATGCCTCGCAGCAGCTGGAGGTGGCATTAGGGCAGCTGGGTGTTGTGGCACAGAAGGTAGGGGTGGTTGCTTCATGGCACTTTCTGGGGTCCCCTTGTGTCGCCTTTGCATGTCCTGTTTGCGCCCTTTCCATGCCACTTTGCATGACCCCCTTCTATGTCCTGTTTTTTCCCTTTCCACGCCCCTAAGCATGTCAGCTCTGTATGTCTCTCTTATGCCCATTCATAGATGCCCCTTGTGCCACCTTTGTGCGTGCCCCCTTGGGCCACTGCTATACTCTCTGTCCCCTTGCACCCCCCTTGCATGCTCCTTTGCAGGCTCCCATCTTGTCCCCTCGTATCCCCTGCTCACCCTGAATGCCCCCTCTCGGGGCTGCCCTGTGCCCCCTGCTCAGCCACGATCCCCTCAGATGCAGGAGGTGCAGGAGCTGGCACGGGGGGCACGCAGCTGGGCAGAGGAGGCGCTGGGGCGCTCTCAGGCCGCCCGCAGCCGTGCGGAGAAAGCGACAGCCCAGCTGCGGGACTTCATCCGCCGAATAAAGGCCTTCCTGGCAGGTAGTGCTAGCACTGGGTGGGCACATGGGCATGGCGGGACTCAGCGAGCCCACCCTGAGCCCGCCCTGCTCCCCTGTCTCTGCAGAGGAGGGAGCTGACCCGGGCAGCATCGAGCTGGTGGCTCGGCAGGTGCTGAACATCTCCCTGCCCAGCAGCCCCGAACAGATCCAGGAGCTGCTGTGGGAGATGCGGGAGAGCATCGGCCAGCTAGAGGGGGTGGACGCAGTTCTCAACAGCACAGCAGAGGGGCTGGCTGTGGCACGGGATCTGCTGGCACAGGGACAGGAGGCCAGGCAAGTGGTGGGGGCATACTGGGGCAGACAGGCGATAGGGTCAGTCCCCCTGCACTGGCAGGGGCTGGAGCTGCCTGTGCTGCTGCAGGGAGCGAGCAGAAGGCATAAGGGATGAGCTGGAGGGGACACAGCAGGCACTGGAGGTGGCGCGGACACAGGTGATGACAGCAGGGAGCACCCTGCAGAGCGCCAGGAATGCCATCCAGGTGGCTGAGAACAGAGCCAGGGAGGTGAGGAGCATGGGCTGGGGGAGTGGAGCTGGTACCACTGGGAGTAATGGGATCAGTGCTGTGGAGAGCAAGACTGATGCCTTGGGCACATTATGGGTAGGGAGGTTGTTGCTGGGGAAATGTGGCTGGCATAGGGCAGGTGCCAGGGCAGTGCACTGTGGGCATGGTGGTTGCTGTGCCTGCTGCAGCTGGTGTCCATACCTGCCAGGCGGAGCGCAGGCTGCAGGTGCTGGACAGGAAGGAGTCGCGGGCGCAGAGGCGGCTGCAGGAACTGGCACAGCGCATCACCGCCCTGCAGGAGCGTGGCCAGGATGCTCACCACATGGCCCAGCAAGCCAAGGATGGGGCACAGCGTGCCACCGCCACCTCGGGGACGCTTAGCCAGGTGAGCTCCATCCCTGCCTGGTCATGGGTGGCACCAAGCAGGTACTGGGTGCTGGGGGTGCTCAGCCTCACCATGCCTTTGTGCCGCCAGGACCTGGTGCAGGTAACACAGCGTTATGTGGTGCTGAAGAACCAGGTGGGCATATTGGACAGGTTGTCTGGTGGGGCCCTGCAGCGTGTGTCGCAGCTGATGGCAGAAGCCCAAGACCTCCTGGATAAGGCCAGCAACAGCAAGAGGAAGCTGGAAGGTGAGGGGGAGCACATGGTGGGGTACCTTTCCTGCCACCTCCCCATAAATCTGCCTGTGTCCCCCTCGGCCCATCCCACCGACTGTCCCGAGGGTGATACGGGACATGGTGGGAGGCTGCACTGTGACCATGCTGCCCGTCCCGCAGACCTGGAGCAGCGCTTCGGGGCCAATGAACGGGCGATGGCGGCAAAGGTGACACGACTGCAGGCTTTGGAGCAGCAGGTCACCGGGCTGTTGCAGGAGATCCGGGAGAGGGCCAACGCTTATGCCACCTGCTAGGGACCACCGGCGGGGCCGGGGGCCGGTCGTACCCTGCCGCCCCGCAGGTCCCCGAGCCCGGGGGTCCCGTCCACTCTGCAGGTGCCTTTAGTGCGGGCGCGCCTGCAAATAAAGCCCTAAACTGTGTGTGCCTGTGTGCGATGCTTTCTGCGTTCCCTAGTCTGCTCCTGCCTCCTCCCGCCTCTCTCGGCCGGCCCGCTGCCCCGCTCCAGCCGGGATCCGCCCCGCGCTTTCCGCGCAGCCCCGAGCGCTGCGCCTGCCGCCCAGTTCGGAGGGGCCGGGAGGGACCGGGAAGGAGACGGGGAAGGGACTGGGAACGGGAACGAGAAGGGGAACCGGTGGGTCAGGACGGGACGGGACGGGACCGGCGGGCACCTGCCGAGCGCCCCCTTTGCGCGCCCTTTGCGCCCCTTTCCGTCCCGTGTCGCCCCGNAGGGTCCGGCCCGGCCCCGCCGCCGTGTTTCCGGGCGGTCGCGGAAGGGGCCCCGGTCGCGGCGGGGAGAGCCTCGGTCCTGGCCCCCCCTGCGCCCCGCAGCGCCCTCAGCCACCCGCCGCTCCGCAGGGCTGGGGGTGGCCCTGGCCCCCGATTCCCCCCAGGGCTGTGCCCGCGGCAGCTGCTACCCGGCCACCGGGGACTTGCTGGTGGGGCGAGCAGCCCGCCTAAGTGCCACCTCCACCTGCGGGCTGCGCCGGCCCCAGCCCTACTGCATCGTCAGCCACCTCCAGGTGAGTGAGACGGGGCCTGGGGTGACCGGGCGAGGATGAGGGGCACGGGACAGGGTTGGGGACACACATCGTTGAACCCCCCCACTCGCAGGAGGAGAAAAAGTGCTTCATCTGCGACTCGCGGCGGCCCTACGATGCCCGCACCAACACCAACAGCCACCGCATCGAGAACGTGGTCACCAGCTTTGCCCCCCGCCCCAAGAAAGCCTGGTGGCAGTCGGAGAACGGTGAGTAGTGGGTGGGGGTGGTGGGGCATCCTGTCCTGTCCCAGGGGGCTCTCCTTCCCTTCCTCCCACACTGAGGAAGTGTGACTCAGCCTGTGGCCGCAGCCGCGCCCCTGGACCACTGCCGGATGGCAGGGACGAGCCCCCGGGACTTGTGAGTGGGTGCTTCCACTTGTCACACTTGTCATCCCCAGGTGTGGAGCACGTCAGCATCCAGCTGGACCTGGAGGCTGAGTTCCACTTCACCCACCTCATCATGACCTTCAAGGTGGGTCCCAGCGTGTGGGTACCCAGGCTGGGACAGGACAGGATGGAACACTCCCTCAGGGACTGTGCGGCTGGTCCCTGTCCCACCTGTGTGTCTTGCAGACCTTCCGCCCCGCGGCCATGCTGGTGGAGCGCTCAGCTGACTTTGGGCACACTTGGAAGGTGTATCGCTACTTCGCCTACGACTGTGCTGCTTCTTTTCCCCACGTCCCCCATGGGTCCCCACGCCGCATTGATGACGTTGTATGCGAATCCCGTTACTCTGACATCGAGCCCTCCACTGAGGGGGAGGTGAGACCCTAGCAGCATCCCAGGAGAGTCACGGGACCCCCTGCACTGCTCTCATCACCTTGCTGTCCCTCCCAGGTCATCTACCGGGTGCTGGACCCTGCCATCCCCATCCGGGACCCCTACAGTCCTGCCATCCAAAGTAAGTTGCCAGCCATCTGGGCTCCTGCTTGGCTGCTCTATTTTGGGCGTAACTATTTTGGCTGCTCTCTCCCTGCTCTGCGCCCTACACTGATCAGGACCTGATCCAGCCTGTGGGGCCTTGGGCCCCTCTGCACCCTGCTCTGTGAGAGCAGCTAAAGGTCAGGCTGCATTGGGTTAAATGGAGGAGGATGGCTGTGCCACAGCTGAGCCCAACACCAGCTGTGGTTCGAGATGGGGAGTCAGGCTGGGCGCAGGACACAGTGGGTTAATCACTCAAGGCTAAATTTAGACTGGGAGCAGGAGGGGAGGAATCTGCAGGGCAGGGCTGCTGGGAAGCTGCAGTTCTGGGGAAGCCATCCTGTCCTCCCAGGGCCCCCAGGCTGCGCCCACCAGGCACAGCCATCTCCTGGGCATAGCCCCCAGCAGTAAGTGCCCCAAGACACTTAAAGGTGCTGTGCCAAGGGTGTTGTTCTGCACTGGTGGGGTCTCAGCCTGCCTCTGCTGTGGGGGTGCAGAGCCCAGCCCACGCACAGCCAGACTGTGCGCAGCCACGTGTGTGGGAGCTGAACCCTCACAGCTACGTACAGCCCAGCCCAGCCACGTGCAACCACGTGCCTGTGAGCCAAGCCATGCACAGCCCTGGGCCAATACTGTGTGATACAGAAAACCACAATAACCCAGCCTGATAGCGTGCAGCCCTGCATGGATGCCCCGTGCTGTGCACAGCCCACCCCAGCCATGCCCAGCAGAGCAGAGCCATGCCCAACAGAGCAGAGCCATGCCCAGCTCCTCTGAACCACCCACAGCCTCCTGTGCCGTGCACAGCCCAGCCCAGCTGTGCCCGGCAGAGGTGAGCTGTGCATAGGTGTGCCCTGCCACCCTGTGCCAACATGGGTCTCTCCCTGCCCTAGACCTGTTGCGTGTCACCAACCTGCGTGTGAACCTCACCAAGCTGCACACGCTGGGGGACAACCTGCTGGACTCACGGCGGGAGATCCAGGAGAAGTACTACTATGCACTCTATGAGCTGGTGATGCGCGGGAACTGCTTCTGCTACGGGCACGCTTCCGAGTGCGCCCCGCTCAGCGAGGCCCCTGCCACCACCGATGGCATGGTAGGGCAAGCCGGGCCTGTGTGCCCTGCTGGAGCTGGGTAGCTGTGCTGCCTAGTCCCTCAGTCCCTCACCTTGGCATCCTGGCAGGTGCACGGGCGCTGTGTCTGCAAACACCACACGCAGGGGCTGAACTGCGAGCGCTGTGAGGACTTCTACCAGGACCTGCCCTGGCGCCCGGCGAAGGGCTCCAGCACCAACGCCTGTCGCCGTGAGTGCCCCTACTGGCACCAGCTCCTGGCACAGTGATCCCGGTGCCAGAGCTGTCAGGCTGTGCTCTGCCAGGGGTTTTGGGATGCTGCACAGTGGGATGTGGTTTGGTGGTGACTAGCATCATGCAGACCGGCTGGGGGTGTTTGAGGTGCTGCAGGCTGTTCTTTGGGGAGGTTTGGGGTTGTGGTGCTGCATATCAGAGTAAGGGGAATCCAGGAAGGGGAGGTTTGGCACTGGGGGTGCTGCCTGCCAGGTGCGGGCTGTGGTGCCGCATGCCGTGCCGCGGTGCTGTCCCTGCAGGCTGTGACTGCAACGAGCACTCACGGCGGTGCCACTTTGACATGGCTGTGTTCCTGGCCACGGGGAACACCAGTGGGGCTGTGTGTGATGGCTGCCAGCACAACACCATGGGCCGTCGCTGTCACCTCTGCAAGCCCTTCTACTACAAGGACCCCACCAAGGACCTGCGGGACCCTGCGGTGTGCCGAGGTCAGTGTGGGACAGGCTGTGCAGGGTGGTGCTTTGGTGGTCGTGGTGCTGACCCTGCCTCTGTCCCCAGCCTGTGACTGCGACCCCGAGGGTTCTCTGGATGGTGGGCTGTGCGACAGTGCTGATGACCCAGCCAGGGGCCTGATTGCAGGGCAATGCCGCTGCAAGGAGCACGTGGCTGGTCCCCGCTGCGACCGCTGCAAACCTGGCTACTTCGGCCTCAGCACTGACAACCCGCAGGGCTGCCAGAGTAGGTACCAGGGTGGCACCTACTGGGGTTAGGCATGTGGTTTGGCATTGCTGAAAACTGCTGGCTCTCCATGCAGGGTGCCAATGTGACCCCCGCGGCACAGTGGCTGATGGCAGCCAGTGTGACCCTGTCAGTGGGGAGTGCTTCTGCAAGCGGCTGGTGACCGGGCGCAACTGCAACCAGTGCCTGGTGAGTGGAGCTGTGCCACAGCGTATGCACAGTGCTCGGGACTATAGCACACAGACGGCTGCTCTCTTAACACCCTTGCCCTCTGCAGCCCGAGCACTGGGGACTGAGCCATGATCTTCCAGGCTGCCGTCCCTGTAACTGCGATGTGGGAGGTGCTCGCAACAACCTGTGAGTCATTGTGGGGGATGCAGAGGGCAAGGGGCACCCCTGCTGGCGTCAGGGCTGATGGTGCTGCTGGGGTACTAGGTGTGCCATGGGGACAGGGCAGTGCCAGTGCCGCAGCCATGTGATAGGACGACAGTGTGAACAGGTGGAGACTGGTTTCTACCGCATCAACCTGGATCATTACACCTATGAGGCGGAGGATGCACGGCTGCATCAGGTGAGGAATGAAGGTGTCCCTAGGGAGGACATCAGGCAGAGCAGGGCAATGGGTGCCCCTTTGCGGGGTCCCCAAACCAGCAGGCAGTGGTCTGCCTCCCTAGTCAGGGCAGAGCAGTGCCTGGTGGCCAAAGCGATCTTCAGGGTCCCATCTCACAACACCTGCTTGCACCAGGGCTCGGTGGTGGAGCGTGAGCTCCCGCCAGACCGTCCAGCTTCCTGGACAGGGACAGGCTTTGCCCGCATGTTGGAAGGCGGCTGGGTGGAGTTTCACGTGAGTGATGTGCCTTTGTCCACTGAGTATGATGTGGTCATCCGCTATGAGCCCCAGGTGAGCACCAGATGGTGAAGCCAGTAGTGTGATGTACTGCCAGACTGGGAGGTTGGGGTGAGGAGTTCTAGATGGTGAGGCTTTTTGACACTGCCCCTTCTTGGCTGCTAGCACCCAGAGGCCTGGCAGGAGGTGGGGCTGAAGGTGCTGCGCCCCAGCCCTGTCTCCGCCAGCAGCCCTTGTGGAAACACCATCCCCGCTGATGACCAGCTCTCCACCAGCCTCCCCTCTGGTGCCAGGTAAGCACCTCAGTAGGGTTGGGCTGTGCTGGAGCTCACTGGAGGCACATGGCTGCCCTTGCTCTGCTTTGCTCCCATCCAGGTATGTGGTGCTGTCCCAGCCCATCTGTCTGGAACAGGGTATCTCCTACACGCTCCGCCTGGAGTTGGGCTGTGCTGCTGCTCGGCAGGATCCCACTGCTAGTGTGCTCATCGATTCGGTGAGGGGCAGACGGGCAGTGGGATGGGGGACAGCAACCCTTCAGGGGGATAGGATGCAGCCATAGGAAACACAGGGAGAGAGGGACATGACATCCCACTGACTTCACCCTGCAGCTGGTGCTCCTGCCCCGTTATTCCTCACTGGAGATGTTCATTGCGGGCAACCCCAGCTCCATGGAGCGCCGGGAGACCTTTGAGCGGTACCACTGTGCCCAGCCCTTCCACGCTGCAGGGCCCTCGCCTGTGGCCGAGCCTTGCTCCAGCCTCCTGCACAGCCTCTCAGCCATTCTGCATGATGGGGCACTGTGTGAGTACAGCCCCACACCCTGTTCCACACCCTGTCCCACAGCAGCTGACACTGACCCTGCTCTCTGCCTGCAGCCTGCCTCTGTGATCCCCAGGGCTCGCTCAGCGCTGAGTGCCAACCCCAGGGTGGGCAGTGCCAGTGCAAACCCAATGTCATGGGACGGCGCTGTCACCGCTGTTCCGCGGGAACCTTTGGCTTTGGGCCCAGCGGGTGCCGACGTGAGTGCCAGTGGGAGGAGAGCCTGGGCACCCCAGGGCTGGGGGTGTGGGGAAGGGATGCTCTCTGCAGCTCAGGGGCAGACACTGTGGGTGCTGTGCTTTCCAGCATGCCAGTGCAGCCGTGAGGGTTCAGTGAGCACCATCTGCGACAGCACTACAGGGCAGTGCCCCTGCCGTGAGGGCACCCATGGCCCACGTTGTGACCGCTGCCAGCCCGGCCACTGGGGCTTCCCTGTCTGCCGGCCCTGCCAGTGCAACGGGCATGCTGAGAACTGTGACCCTCAAACAGGCAGCTGCCTGCGCTGCCGTGACCACACGGACGGTGAAAGGTGCCAGAGGTAGGTGGAGTACATACCCAGACTGGGGCAGGGTGCTGCCGGCAGCCCTGGCTCCTGCTGACGTCCTGCCTGCAGGTGTGCAGCTGGACACTTTGGGAACCCAGCGCTGGGCTCCGGGCAGCACTGCCGGCCCTGCCCCTGTCCTGAGGGGCCCAGCACCCCCCGCCATTTTGCTGCCTCCTGCTACCAAGACAGCCGCTCCCAGCAGGTCGTCTGCCACTGCAGCCCTGGGTACACAGGTGGGTACCTGCCACAGCACGCTCAGTGCCTTCTGAGGTGCCCTGTCCCCGGGCACTGCCCAGCACTCTGTGTCGGCAGGTTCCCGCTGTGATGAGTGTGCCCCTGGGTACTATGGGGACCCTCTGCAGGGAGGGCGCTGCCTGCCCTGCCAGTGCCACGATAACATTGATGTGACGGACCCGGAGGCGTGCGACCGGCGCACAGGGCAGTGCCTGCGCTGCCTCTACAACACAGCAGGGCCCCACTGTGCTGAGTGCGAGCCTGGCTTCTATGGAGATGCCACACGACACAGCTGCAGGCGTGAGTACCCACTGCCATGCCAAGACAGACTTGCCTACAGGGCCCGACACATCCTTGGGGACGATGTGCACCCATGGCTGCCCCTGCTTGTGCACAGTGCTGTGGAGTCCCTGCAGCCCTGCCCTGGAACAGGGTTGTCTTCTCTGCCCAGGCCCTGCATTGTGGCCCAGTCCCTGTCCCCATGTCCAACTTATTCCATCCCATCTGTATCCTATTCTCATGCCCATTCCTGTCCCCATTGCCATCCCATCCCCACTGCCATCCATCTGTCCCCATCCTGTCCTTATTCCAGCTCTATCCTGACCCTGGTCCCATCTCCATCCCATCTCCACCTGCAGTCCTCATGCTGCTCCCATTCCATCTCCATCCAGTCCCCACCCCATCCTTGCCCAGTCTCTGTCTCCATCCTGCTTCCACCCTCATCCATCATCATCCCACTCCTGCTCTGTCCCCATCAGAACTTCCATCTCATCTCCATCTCAATCTCATCACCATCCCTGTCCTCATTCCCTCATCTCTATCTCTGCTCAGTGCCTCTTGGTTCCAGGTTGCTCGTGCAACCCCCTGGGCACTGACGCCAGCACCTGTGGGCCCCAGCAGTGCCACTGTGACAGGCACAGCGGGCAGTGCCACTGCCTGCCCCATGTGGAGGGCCAGAGTTGTGACCGTTGCAGCCCCAACTTCTGGAACCTGGCCAGTGGGCAGGGCTGCCAGCCTTGTGCCTGCCACCCCCAGCACTCCCTGACACCCACCTGCAACCAGGTGAGACACGACAGGGACAGGGTGTTGGGGGGATGGGATGGGGCTGGGGGTGTGCTGCTGCAGTGTCACCCTCGGCCATGCCATGTCTGTCAGTTCACAGGGCAGTGCTCCTGCCGGCCAGGCTTTGGGGGCCGGACTTGCACCGACTGCCAGGAGCACCACTGGGGTGACCCGCGGCAGCAGTGCCGAGGTGAGAGCCAGTGCCAGCGGGGGTGCCAGTAGGCCCCGTGGTGCCCTAACACTGCTCTCCCTGCAGCCTGCGACTGCGACCCCCGTGGGATAGCCAGTGCCCAGTGCCACCGCAGCAGCGGCCACTGCGACTGCCAGCCTGGAATCTCTGGAGTCCGCTGTGACCAGTGTGCCCGGGGCTTTGCTGGTACCTTCCCTGCCTGCCAGCCCTGCCACCCCTGCTTTGGGGACTGGGACCGTGTGGTGCAGGATCTGGCTGCCCGCACCCAAGCACTGGCACAGCGGGCCAGCCTCCTGCAGCACACCGGGGCTGCTGGCGCCTTCGAGGGCACCTTCCGGCAGCTGGAGGAGAACCTGGCCACTGTACGTGATGTGGTGGCCACCCGCAACACCACTGCTGCTGCCGCTGCTCACTTGACGCACGCCATGGAGGGGCTGCGGTGAGCATCTGGCCCAGGGCGTGGTTCCCAGGGTGGCTGCGGGGGCAGCTTTTCACCCCCTTCCCTTGCAGACGGCAGATCGAGGAGGCAACTGAGAGGCTGACATGGGTGGAAGGGGAGCTGACAGCTGCTCAGGATGCCAACTTCAATGCCAGCCATGTACTGAACACTGTGGACCGGGGCGCCCGCGCCCTCAACCACAGCCTGCAGGACTTGGAACAGCGGCTGCACACCCTCAAGACCTCCAATTTCCTTGGTGAGTCACACCACAGAGCCAGGCTGGGGTGGCCAGGCCATGGCCAGGGGTCTGACAGTGTCCCTGCACCCCCCAGGTGCCTATGACAGTATTCGCCAGTCCTATGGGGAGTCTCAGGAGGCCGAGCATCGGGCGGACGCCTCCACCCGTGCCGTGCCCAGCCCTGTCAGCATCTCGGCAGCCACCCGTCACCGCACTGAGCAGCTCCTGGCCAGCCAGCGGGATGACTTCAATCGCCACAATGCGGCCAGCCGGCGGGCACTGATGGACCTGGCAGCAAGGGCACAGGCGCTGAGCCTGCACCCGCTGAACGAGAAGGTGGAGATGTAGGGAGGGAACTGGGGGAATAGCACCCAGAGCTGCCCTGACCCCATGCTGCCTTGCAGGTCTGCGGTGCAGCGAGTGATGTGCCCTGTGGTGAGAGCCCTTGTGGGGGTGCCGGGTGCCGGGATGAGGATGGGGGACGACGCTGTGGCGGTCTGAGCTGTGCTGGAGCCGTGTCCAAGGCTGACGGTGCCCTGGACCGGGCACGCCACGCCCAGGAGGAGCTGCGTCAGGCTGCCAACGACATGACCCAGCTCTCCCACAAGGTGTGTGGCACATGGGCGCTGGTGGGATCTGGTGGCACAGCCACGCTCTGCAGCCCTTGGGGCTGGCACCGAGGGTCTCTGCTCATGCTCAGGTGGCAGAGGCCAAGGGGAAGGCAGATGAGGCCCGGTTGCGAGCGCAGGCAGCCCTGGACAAGGCGAACCAGACCAGGGCCCGTGTGGAGAGCTCCAACAAGGAGCTGAGGGAGCTAATCAGCCACGTCAAGGCCTTCCTGAGCCGTGAGTGCCGGCATGCTGGGAGGGCTGGCCACCCCTGCCCAGGGCATTATGGCTCTGCACCTGCACCACACTGCACTGACCCTGCACTGTGCTGCACTGCATTTTCCCGACACTGCATGTGGGCTGTGCCACTCCCGCCCCATGCTGCATTGCATGGTCCCTGCCTTGCCCCAACCATCCTGCGCCCTCCAGCCATCTCTGGCCCCCCTGCCCTGTCCCACGTTCTCCTCTGCCCTTTGGTCTGCCTGCCCCCTCCACCCCGGTGTGCTGTAGGGAACACACTGACTGCTTCCACCTGCAGAGGAGGGGGCTGATCCTGAGAGCATCGAGGTGGTAGCCAGTCGGGTACTGGAGCTGTCACTCCCCGCTGCACCGGACCAGATCCACCGCCTGGCCGAGGAGATCAAGATGCGGGTGCGCAGCCTGGCCAGCGTGGATGCCATCCTGGAGCAGACAGCCGGTGACGTGCATCAGGCTGGGCAGCTGCTGCAGGATGCCCAGCGAGCCAGGTGAGCCCAGGCACGTGAAGACGCAATCCCACCAGGGACCCCCAGCCCAGGCTATGCTGAGGCCTTGCCTTCTGGCTGCAGGTCACGGGCAGAGGGAGTGCGGGGCACAGCTGAGGCAGTGCGGCAGGCGCTGGAGGAGGCGCGGCAAGCCCAGGGCATGGCCGAGCAGGCACTGCAGCAAGCTGCCGGTGACATCCAGCACAGCAAGAGAGCCCTTAGCATGGTAAGAGCCCCATTCCTACGACTATGGGACCCCATCCCCACCATGCAGTCAGTGTGACTACACCAAACTCCCATGCCACTGATCCCCAGATGCAGACCCAGACAGGAAGTGCAGAGCAGCACCTGGCAGGTGCCATGGAGCAGATTGGACTCCTGGACAGGCAGACGGATGCCCTGAAGGTGAAACGTGCCAACAACAGCCTGGCAGCCACACGTGCCCAGGAGGCAGCCAGCACTGCAAGGGACCGAGCAGGCGAGGCCAAACAGGTGGGTGATCAGGGGCATCAGTGTGGCAGCAGGGGTCCTCTGAGGATCCTGCTGACCAGTCCCGCTGCCCAGCAGGTGCTGGAGGGGCCACTTCGGGACCGGTACCGAACCGCACAGGAGCTGGTGGAGCACCGGGCGCAGGGCGCGCGGCAGGCGGGCACCCGGGCACAGCAGTTGCGGGAGGAGGCCGCAGGGCTGCTGCAGGATGCCCAGGGCAAGCTGCAGCGG
>VZTF01003785.1:0-10355 GCA_013397755.1 Cnemophilus loriae | reverse complement strand
AAAAGACAGAAAATATATAGAAATCACACATATAGCTACCAACTCCCGGATTCCAGCGGTGTTCAGATAGAAATTCCAATAGGAGGTAGGGTCAAAACGTATGCTTGCCTTGTGTTCAGCCTTAAATACCCCTTGGCCTTCCTGGGCCCTTCCCCCAGGTGGGACTTCTGGTCATTTGGCTACTCAGGAACTGGGTTAGGGGCTCCAGAGGCAGGTGTGGAGCATGGCCTCTGCCGTGCCAGTGATTGGCAGCCACTGCCAGCCTGGGATACTGGCTCTAGGGGGGTGGGGGATGTACAGGGCAGTGCATCGCCTCGCCAGGGCAAGGCTCGACCCGCCCCTTCCCCCACACACATGCACCCCAAAATGTCTCGAGACATCAATTTTCCCAGTCTCTCACAGGACTCTGCTGGCTACTCCTTTTTTCTCATGCACAAAGGGCTTGGAGTGCCGGAGCAGAAACTAAAGCTCCTTTTATAGCATGGAAAGTCTTTTCTTCCTCTGGAAGAAAACATATAGGCTCCACTTCCTCTGCCTTGGTAGCTTCTGTCAATTGTTTACTTAACTCCCTTAGCCCCGGTAACTAGAGTCTGCAATATCCTACTGCCCCTAAAATATCCTCACAATTGTTTCTTTGTTACCGGTCTAGGTATTTCTACAATAGCCTGGACCCATTCTGGGTCTGCTAATCTTTCTCCTTTTGTTAATATAAATCCTAAATATTTTACTTCCTGATGACACAACTGAAGCTTAGAAAGAGATGCACGGTGGCCATTTTTTCTGCTAAAGCAGTACGTAGACAAATAGTATCTTTCAAACAATTTTTGTATGCCTCGCTGTCAAGAAATAAATCATTTACATATTGTACAAGTCTAGAATCTCCAGGCAATATAATATCTTTCAAATTTTTTCCTTGCCACCCCAACATGTGATCCTTAAAATAGCTGCAGATGTCAGAGGTGGCTTGGGCCACAAACACACTTGCTGCTAATTCATTATTAAAATTCTGGAGAGTCATTCCCCCGTAGGTCAACAAAGCCTGTTGCAATCTTCCCCAGTAGTCGCTGGGGTGTTCCTCTGGCCTCTGTCTACATTCCTGTACTTTAGTTCAATTTACTCTTATCTCCTCACAAGCTCTAATCACGTTTATCAGATCTGCAGCCACTGTTTGGCAATTATCTGTTTGATTATTACAAGCCAAATCAGGATCAACCCGAGGGCAGGCAGTCTGACTTCCCCCTGCCTGTAGGGTTAATTCTACATTGTTTACAACTATCTTATCCTGCTCATCTGGATGGAACAACTCCCTCAACAACAAATCAACATTGGCCCAGGATGGATCACATCCTGAACAAATATCGGAAAATAATGATGCACATCAGCCTGTACCTTCCCTTAACCTGGACATTTGATTTCCCCACATAACCAAATCCCCGAGGTTCCAGGGGTGATGGATGTATGTATACATGTAACACTGAAGATGGGGGAGGAACATTTCACACATCCATATGCACCCTCACCCCCACCACTGGCTCCGTTGCAAGAGGATTAGGGATAATATTAGAAACCACAGGGTAAAGCTCAGCAGAAGCAGTGGGAACAGCAAAGGCAATTGGAGGCGAGCAACAAGCGATACAAAGGAAGGAGTATAAGGTGGTGCAGAGACCATCTCTGCAGGTGCCTCGGTTAAATTACTCACAATTGCTGCAGTTAAAGTTCTTCCTCGGTTTCCGTACTTGTTTTCGACCATCATCTTCATGGTGGTCAAATGCCCAATTATCCCATACATACCAATAATCCATTTGTGCTGGGAAATTGTCTTCCAGACAGCCTCACAAAAAGGTGCTACTCTAAACATCTAACATTAGGATAACCAAGAACATTATAGCTCTGACCAGTTGGTATATACAATTTCTGTTCATTTACTTAATATGTTGGACTAATCTATCCCTTATGGAAGTTTGGGGTCATCTTCACCCACTATAACAATGCTCAGTCTCTGATATTTTATTTTATTTTATTTTCTAAACAATGCAAACTAAAGTCAGATTGTGTTAGAAAACAAGAATCTGAAGGGCAAAAAAGTAAAATAAAAGAAGCTGAAAAGTTGAAATGCTCATTTTATATACTAAGAGAATATCCAGTCCAAATTTTGAATGAAGGGCTGCTATAGTTTCCCATTTGCCATGATACAAAAACATGTTTGCCAAATCTTTTATCTGTTAAGTAGGAAAGTAGCACAGCACATATACCCCTGAAAATTTAGGCGAAATCTAAGAGCAACCTATATGTCAGTGTTTGTCCCTTACAAGATAGGTCCTAAAATAATAATTCTACCTTANGTCAGTGTTTGTCCCTTACAAGATAGGTCCTAAAATAATAATTCTACCTTATTTCTTCACCACAAATAAAATAAAATAAAATAAAATAAAATAAAATAAAATAAAATAAAATAAAATAAAATATACTTATCTGAAAAAAAACCCAAGTTCTATTTCAGGGCATGCAATATCTGTATAGCAATAATCCCCATGTAGGTTTAATGTATTTAGACCTAAGTGTAAGTCCTGCTTTCTGCAAATCTGAGCAGCTGAGGGAGTGGGGGTGTTTGGCCTGGAGAAAAGGAGGCTCGGGGGAGACCTTATTGCTCTCTACAAATCCCTGACAGGAGGTTGTGGCCAGGTGGGGGGCGGTCTCTNCAAGAATCTGAAGGGCAAAAAAGTAAAATAAAAGAAGCTGAAAAGTTGAAATGCTCATTTTATATACTAAGAGAATATCCAGTCCAAATTTTGAATGAAGGGCTGCTATAGTTTCCCATTTGCCATGATACAAAAACATGTTTGCCAAATCTTTTATCTGTTAAGTAGGAAAGTAGCACAGCACATATACCCCTGAAAATTTAGGCGAAATCTAAGAGCAACCTATATGTCAGTGTTTGTCCCTTACAAGATAGGTCCTAAAATAATAATTCTACCTTATTTCTTCACCACAAATAAAATAAAATAAAATAAAATAAAATAAAATAAAATAAAATAAAATAAAATAAAATATACTTATCTGAAAAAAAACCCAAGTTCTATTTCAGGGCATGCAATATCTGTATAGCAATAATCCCCATGTAGGTTTAATGTATTTAGACCTAAGTGTAAGTCCTGCTTTCTGCAAATCTGAGCAGCTGAGGGAGTGGGGGTGTTTGGCCTGGAGAAAAGGAGGCTCGGGGGAGACCTTATTGCTCTCTACAAATCCCTGACAGGAGGTTGTGGCCAGGTGGGGGGTGGTCTCTTCTCCCAGGTAACAAGTGACAGGACAAGAGGACACAGCCTCAAGCTGCACCAGGGGAGGTTCAGGTTGGACATCAAGAAGAATTTCTTCATGGAAAGGGTTGTTAAGCATTGGAACGGGCTGCCCAGGGAGGGGGTGGAGTCCCCATCCCTGGAGGTGTCCGAGGAATGACTGAACATGGCACTCAGTGTTCTGGTCTGGTTGACAAGGTGGTGATCGGTCAAAGGTTGGACTCGATCTTGGAGGTCTTTTCCAACCTAAATGATTCTGTGAAATCTCTTACATACATAAACAAAAAATCCTGATGAGATTTAGCAGTCATTCTCTCATTTCCTGCCTCTGATGTTTTGTTGTAGTTGTTGTCAAACGGATGTCAGCTAAGTCTGATTCCCTATCCAGTTTATGTTTACCTAAGCAGTTGTCATCTTTCAAAGCATTTTAATTTGGTCCAGTTCTACCTCAGTTCCGTTTTAGGGCTATGATTTAATTGGGTTTTTTGTGCTGCAGTTTGCCACAAAGAATCTGTGTTACTTCTAAGATTAGTGATTTTGCAGAGCTCCACTGGTTGTTTGGAATGGCTTAGGTTCTGTTTCATTGTGCTTCTCAAAAATTTGCTTTCCTCTCATGCTTGACAAATCCACAGTCTTAATTAAATTCACAAGAAACTGTGCCTGTAGTTCTAAACAGAAGAGCCTTTGGACTTTGCTTTACAGAATTTTAACATGAAGTTCTGTGTTCATACTTATAGTTCCCTAGCTCCCAAACAGAGCTTTTCCCCTCACCCATTTATAAGTTGCTGTAAACCTCATATAAAGATAGCAAGAGAAGGCCCAGAGAGGGCTGACTTCATGTGTCCTTTCCAGGCAAATCATTGTGCATATGAAAAATCTGGAAGACCTGACCTATATCTGGAAGGTTAAAGGTAAGATCCAGCTAATATTGGACAATACTAGCTGCTTCAAACTGACTTAATTTCAGAATTAGAAAACTTTGCTAAAGAGGGCCGTTTTTGTTTCCTTTCATGCTGGGAGTCAGGTTTTCCTGGAACAGATTTTAATAGCAGCAATGAAAATACTACTATGTCCAGCATGTGACAAGGAATTAATAGAATTCCTTGGGAAAACAGGACCATGATGTAAAAGCATGCTTGACACACCATACACGGTAATAAAATGACAGATACACTGAAATGTCTAAATATTAAAAGCATACATAGTTTTATAAAAAAAAAAAAAAAGTCAAGACACACAAATGCTTTACCTGGCAATAAAATCAAACTCCGATCCTGCAAGCATTAACACTCCAAACAGAGTGGACACAGCTCCATCCAACACTGGTGCAAACATATGTTCCAACGCAAGGACAGCCCTACGGTTCTTGTCTCCTACAGCAGTTAAAAATGCCTGTAAAACAATGAAATCCATTTCATTAGAGAGACACGTACAGTCTTTCAAACAGCCTCTCTCTTAGTATGCAGTTTTTCACCAGTTAATTACTTCAATTTACAGTCCATTAAAGTATCTCTATAGCAGGCTAGATTTCAAGACAAGGTCTGATCATGCAGTCATACCATATAGCTGCTGCTGAAGTCACATGACCAGAGTAAGCATTGATTACAGAGTCAGAGCCATAGTAATAATTTTGGGAACAATGCATGCCTGCATCAGCAGGCTTTTCATTTGTTTCTCAGTTTGCTTGTTTCCACACACAAAGAACTCATTTTATAGTAAAAGTACCTCAGGTGTAAAAATTATAGGGCTTTTCTTGTCGTTCTCACGAGGGCATAGTTTCCTTGACTGTCACGAGAACTTTGTTGTAAAACTAGCCAATACTGATTCGAGTTTTCCTGAATACATTTGGAACAGACCAAGGACTTGTAACTTTTGCTCACACACACAGTCACATCCACGGTAGCATTTACTAGTGGATCAGGTCTTTCTGTCACTTTACACAGAAGTGTTCACTGATACGGTGCATTTCTCCTCACAGGTCTGAGGATCCACGCTATCAGATATTATACACAGTAGGCACTCAACTGATGGAAAGTTGCCAGTGTATTCAACAGGACCAGTATAAAGTAACACTGCCAAGTCGTGTGCTGCTTTTTTACATTCCTATTTCACTCAAGATGAATGTTTTTGCAACTTTTTCTACTTCAAACCTAGCAGCACTATATAGCAGCACTATGCCCAACTATATAGCATACTAGCTAGCAGTGCTATGTATGCCCAACTCTGTACCTCATCTACGACATGTAGATGCTGGGTGGTGCCAGCTGTCCCCACGGCCAGTTCAAACCTTGGGAAGCCACATATAGCCAGCCCCTAGGGAGCTCCAGCAACCAGGAGTGATGCAAGCAGGGCGTGCAAACAGGGAGTGTCATCTGAGAGAAGCAGTGTGGAAGTTTGCGTGGAAGGGCACCTGAGAAGGGCAGCGCACTCTACCAGTTGTCGGGCTGCTGCCTGATCTGCTCACCCACAGGCATAGGCTGTGGCCCTGACGGTCACCCCAACTAGCTGTTGGCTATGCAAACATACCCGGCAGCTTGAGGACTCCAGGGAATTAGAAGGGCTTATTAGGCAGTGCTTTGGGATTGTCAGAAGCATGGTGGCAGAGACCTGGTGAGGACTGTGTTCTGCAGCAGCCAGGGACCATCTACCTACTCAGGCTAGCCTGGGATGAATGGAAGTGGCCACCCAGACAGAGCTTCCTGTCAGGGAAGCTGCTGTCCAGGTGGAGGGCTGTAAAGTCTGTACCCCACACTTCTGGGTGGAGGAGGGTGCAAGCTCCACTTGTGCAAAGTGTGTTCAGGTGGAGTCACTCAGGCAGCGGGTGGAGGAGCTGAAGGAGGAAGTCAGCAGGCTACGCTGTATTAGGGAGGGGGAGCAAGAAATAGATAATTATTCGAGACTTTGCAAGAAGAAATACTAGGGCCCCATGGCACTGACCTCCAAGGACTACCAGACAAAGAGCATCAACAGCGAGCTGACAGCACCTTAGAGAAGGAGGTGCCATGGTCTCTGGTGACTTGTGTCATCAGGATATCTATCGCACCCCTCCATTTCCTTGTATGTACCAACCAGCAACAGATACAAAGTCTTGGCAGTGGGTGGAGCCAATGGACAACTCTCACAGGGAGAAACTGCACCAGGTGCACACACTAAAAGCTGCAAAAGAAAGCGGCAAGTGCTAGTAGCAGGTGAATCTCTGCCGAGAGGCACCGAGGCACATGCTTCGGCTGACCTGATATACAGTCAAGGGAAGTTTGCTGCTTGTCAGGAGCCAAGATACAGGATGTCACAGAAAGGCTGGCACAACTGGCTAAAAGCACAGACTACTATCCACTACTTCTCTTCCATGTGGGCACCAATGACATGGTAAAGCATAGTCTAGGCAAGATCAAACAGGACTTCAGAGCCCTGGGGGTGCAAGTGAAGGGGACAGGGGCCCAAGTGATCTTCTCCTCTGTCTTGCCAGTCAGGGATAAGGGTGTGGGCAGAAGTCGACGCATCATGCAGATCAACACCTGGCTTGGTGGCCAGTGTTGTCGCCAGGGTTTTGGCTTCTATGATCACGGGATGTTCTTCAATGAATGCAGTCTATTGGGGAGAGATGAGATCCACCTATATAGAAGAGGCAGGAGAATCTTTGTTGGCAGATTGGTTGACTTAGTAAATCGTGCTTTAAACTAAGGAACTTGGGGGGGTGGGGGTGGGGGGGTGTTCAAAGCTGTAAAATTCATGTACTCACAAGCAACAAGGTGGATGAGCACACCTACCAGAGTAGTGAGGAATGCTCCCCAACCCTCCAAAAAGACAAGACAGTCGACAGTCCAACTGAAGTGTTGCTATAGCAATGCACACAGCATGGGTAACAAACAGGAGGAGCTGGAAGCCACTGTGCAGCTGGAAAGCTATGATCTGATCGCTATCACTGAAACTTGGTGGGATGAATCACATGATTAGAGCGCTGCAATCGATGGCTATAAACTGCTCAGGATGGCCAGGCAAGGAATCATAGAATCATAGAATCGCTAAGGTCAGAAAAGACCTTTAAGATCATCAAGCCCAACCACTGACCTAGAATCACCACCACGTGTACCACTAAGCATGTTCTCAAGTGCTAAATCCACATATTTTTTTTAACACTTCCAGGGATGGTGACTCTACCACTTCCCTGGGCAGTCTGTTCCAATACTTTATAACCCTTTCCACGAAGAAATTTTTCCTAATATCCGATCTAAACCTCCCCTGGCGCAACTTGAGGCCATTTCCTCTCGTCCTGTCACTTGTTACCTGGGAGAGGAGACTGACACCCACCTCATTACTACCTCCTTTCGGGTATTTGTAGAGAGCAATAAGATCTCAATGAGCCTCCTTTTCTCCAGACTAAACACCCCCAGTTCCCTCAGCCAGTCCTCATAAGACTTGTGCTCCAGACCTTTCACCAGCTTTGTTGCCCTTCTCTGGACTTGCTCCAGCACCTCAATGTCTTTCTTGTAGTGAGGGGCCCAGAACTGAACAGAGTATTTGAGGTGCGGCCTCACCAGTGCTGAGTACAGGAGAATGATTGCTTCCCTAGTCCTGCTGACCACACTATTTCTGATACAAGCCAGGATGCCATTGGCCTTCTTGGATCCCTGGCCACACGCTGGCTCATGTTCAGGAAGGAGGGGCGGGGGGGAGGGGTTGCCCTCTATGTGAAAAAAATTGATTAATTGCACAGAGCTGTTTTTGACAACCAGCAGTATACAGGTTGAGACNTTTAAGATCATCAAGCCCAACCACTGACCTAGAATCACCACCACGTGTACCACTAAGCATGTTCTCAAGTGCTAAATCCACATATTTTTTTTAACACTTCCAGGGATGGTGACTCTACCACTTCCCTGGGCAGTCTGTTCCAATACTTTATAACCCTTTCCACGAAGAAATTTTTCCTAATATCCGATCTAAACCTCCCCTGGCGCAACTTGAGGCCATTTCCTCTCGTCCTGTCACTTGTTACCTGGGAGAGGAGACTGACACCCACCTCATTACTACCTCCTTTCGGGTATTTGTAGAGAGCAATAAGATCTCAATGAGCCTCCTTTTCTCCAGACTAAACACCCCCAGTTCCCTCAGCCAGTCCTCATAAGACTTGTGCTCCAGACCTTTCACCAGCTTTGTTGCCCTTCTCTGGACTTGCTCCAGCACCTCAATGTCTTTCTTGTAGTGAGGGGCCCAGAACTGAACAGAGTATTTGAGGTGCGGCCTCACCAGTGCTGAGTACAGGAGAATGATTGCTTCCCTAGTCCTGCTGACCACACTATTTCTGATACAAGCCAGGATGCCATTGGCCTTCTTGGATCCCTGGCCACACGCTGGCTCATGTTCAGGAAGGAGGGGCGGGGGGGAGGGGTTGCCCTCTATGTGAAAAAAATTGATTAATTGCACAGAGCTGTTTTTGACAACCAGCAGTATACAGGTTGAGACCTTATGGGTGAAAATTAGAGGCCAAGACAACAAATGAAACCTTGTGGCTGGTGTTTACTACAGGCTGCATTATCAAGGGGAGGATGTTGATGAAGCATTCTTGCTTCAACTATAGGAAGCATCACGATCGCAGGCTCTGATCCTGCTGGGGGACTTCAACCACTCTGACATCCACTGGAAAAGCGTCATAGCAAGATGCAAGCAGTCTAGGAGCATCTTGGAGTGCATTGAGGATAACTTCCTAATCTGGGTGATGGCATGGCAGGCCGGATGGCATGGCATGGCATGGCAGGATGGGTCGACAAGGGGAGAGCAGCGGATGTTGTCTACCTCGACTTCAGCAAGGCTTTTGACACTGTCTCCCATAACATCCTCGTAGGTAAGCTCAGGAAATGTGGGTTAGATGAATGGACAGTGAGGTGAATCAAGAACTGGCTGAATGGCAGAGCTCAGAGGGTCATGATCAGAGGAGTAGAATCCAGTTGGAGGCCTGTAGTCAGTGGCATTCCCCAGGGATCAATACTAAATTCTTCATGGAAAGGGTTGTAAAGCATTGGAACAGACTGCTCAGGGAAGTAGTAGAGTCACCATCCCTGGAAGTGTTAAAGAAACATGTGGATATGGCTCCTCAACATGAGGAAGAACTTCTTTACATTGAGGGTAGCAGAGCACTGGAACCGGCTGCCCAGGGAGGTCGTGGAGTCTCCCTCTCTGGAGACATTCAAAACCCACCTGGACGTGTTCCTATGTCACCTGCTCTGGGTGACCCTGCCTTGGCAGGGGGGTTGGACTGGATGATCTACAGAGGTCCTTTCCAACCCTAACTGTTCTGTGATTCTGTGATAGAAAGCCCAACCAGAGGAGATGCATTACTGGGCCTTTTAGCTCACCAATGCAGAGGAACTCATTGGAGAGGTCAAGATCGGTAGGTAGCCTGGGCTGCAGTGAACGTGCCCTGGTGGAATTCATGATCTTGAGGGATGTAGGCCAAGCGAATAGTATAGTCAAGACCCTAAACTTTAGGAAAGCGAACTTTCAGTTGTTCCCCTGTGCTCTGATCACTGATCACTATCTTCTAAAACATCACACAGCAATGACAGTGAAAGTGTAAAATTGCCAGTTACTTTGAGAATTGTCCTTTTTTGAATAAAATTCATCAAAAGAATTTGAAGTCCATTGCGAGGAGTAAATCCCTCTGGGAGATGGGCTGAGTGAGAGAGATGGGAAAGCTCCACCTTGCCTAGTGCGTTGTTGCATTGTGGGGTGTCCCCTGTGCTTTTGGGATGTGGTGCTGTATTCGGAGATCTGCCCAGCAAGCTGCCAGGTTGGAGGAGTCCCTGGGCCAAGCACTCTGTTTTGCCAGGGGCAGTTGCAGTGGCTATTGCAGATTCATAGAGACCAAAGCTGACTTAACAAGGCATTTAATATGTTCCTGTGAAAAAATATTCTGCTGGTTCATCCAAGAATTTGTATGTTTTGAAACTTAAATCATTATCTCTCCTTAGGCTAGCAATAGAAATTGGAGTGAGATGGATTTGATGAGTGGACTGTTCAGTGAATAAGGAATTGGTTGAACGATCACATCCAGAGGGTAGTGGT
>VZTF01003784.1:2097423-2133345 GCA_013397755.1 Cnemophilus loriae | reverse complement strand
TCCCTCTGGGGACTTCCGTAAGGCGCCGGTCAGTGCACTCCACTGTCACAGTACCTTCTGAGGACTTAACATCACAGGGTAAAGTTTTGGGAAACCAAGCCCCTGACAGCAGCATTGGGAATATGAAGAGCAAGATAAATGGCAATGCATTTGACATCTTTGCACAAGGTACCTAAAACCAAGGAAATATGGAGGTATTAGTTTAATGCAATAAGAATATTTCACCTATACACTGGGTCAGGCCAAAAATACAGCTTAATTGGGCTCCTTGACTCACACTGGCCAGTAATAGATGTGCAAGTAGGGTTATAAGTTTTTGGAAGGCATATTTAGATATTTCCTCAAATGGTTTTTTAAATTTTATTGTCACCAAGAATTCTAGTGTTAATTTAAATATCCCTCTCTAAAAAATGAATTATTAAAAAAACATATGCTGATAAAGTGACAAGGGGTGATTAAAGTCTATGTCTCTGTGAATGATCTTTTTTTAAGGGGAAATAAGAGGTGTTAAACATCCAGCAGATTGCCATTGCCTAATAGCATAGATGAGCACAGTTACTTTTTCAAAGCATATGCAAGATGGATAAAATCTATATACACTTAAAAGCTTGTGTAAACTTTCAAAACTTCACTAGCAGGTGACTGAGTTCCAATTCAAATTTAACTTCACCATAAGTATTCTTCCTCCAGTAAGTGTCAGAATGGATGTAGAGTTGACCTTAGCCAGTCAATGGCTTTATTTCCATAAAGTTTAATACCAGTTTGCATTTTCACTGTCCAATAAGGGAAGAGGGATGAGAAAGCAATGTTTCAATGTGAGGTGGGAACATGAAAATCACAGACAGGTTTAAAACTGGGCGTGTTCCATAAAAGACTAATAATCAGACTAAATAACCAGAGCCAAAATCCCACAGGCATTTCAAGAAGCTTCCAAAACACTCTGTCTGTCGAGTCTTTGTGGTCTTGCCAACTTCATCATTTTGAGTGTATAATGGGAAGAGTTTTTAATATTTCACAACTTACTAGTTACTTCCTCAGCAGCAGTCAGTGTCAAGGAAACCCTGGCTGGCGGGCTGCCAGCCTTGGCTTATGTGGCACAGGCAGAGGGGCCATGACGATCTTTCTGCCTTGCCCAGCATCTTAACTGCTTGTGTCTGGTGCTGGTCAAGAGTTTTAAAGACAAGACACCCCACGAAAATCAACAGCCTCATTTCTCCCTTGAAAACTCAGTGGTGGAGGCTTGCATGGCACATAGAGGTCTCTTAAACAACCAGGATCAGTTATGTGTGGCATAATATGGATTAAGTGTCAAAATCCAGTTAAGCAGGTGAAAATCAGATTATTAGGTAAAATGTTCTAGATACATGGAAATGTTTTTATCTCTTTATCTGGGACGAAAGAACATACAGAGACCTACCAAGCAGTCTGTGTAAACCCTGTTGAGTGCTGCCGCAGACATACCTTGCAGGTGACATGGACTTGGAGATGAAGCAAGGCTTCCTGCTGCACGCCCTGTTTACTTCGAGCACTGTGTCCCCTGTACAACTTTGTGTTTCTGTGTTACCTCAGAGAACTATACTGAATCTACCTCTGCATCCATGTACCTGGAAGAGTGCTCTAGCGACCTGCAGGGCAGCAAATGTGAGAGAAGCCAGATCAGGTCTCACACAGCACTGCACTTCTGCTATCTTGACTCAACATCTAAATGGCATCACTTTGGTATTTCCTTCAGTCATCTTTGGAATTACAGAGCCTCAGTATAGAAGGAAAAATGTAAAAGTCCACTGCAGACCTTGAATTCAGTGTAACCTGATACAGAGACATGGTACTACAGTGCTACCACAATTTCCTTGCCCATTCCCTGGAAGTGCTACGGTGCTTTCTTCTCTTCTGCAGTTCCTCTGGGAAAAGGCAAGGTAGCTAAATACCAAGGCTGGTAGCTGTGGCTGTCATTCATGCAATTATTCAGAGAAGGCTCATATGGACTAACCGCACCATGCCTGTGTATTCATATTTCATTATTTCCAACTCTTGTGTTTTCATTTGCTAGGTAACATATTAGCCATCATTTGGCTTATTGGAATTCACTTTGCAAACTCACCCAGACAGAGGTCACTGGGTAAGAGAGTTCACCAGTGTTTTCAGTACAGTCTAGCCAATCCACTTTAGAGGAGGTTAAAGTTTTCTGATTTCCTGATGTAGAAAAGCACTTGGATAAAAATTATTAATAAGAATAATCAGAGTAAGTGGGGAGTGAATTTGGAAAAGATAAAAGACATTAATTTCCTCCCACCACCTAAGCTTTTCAGTGGAGCCCTTTTTTCTCCACTAATGTGGCCAGGGATGTGGGAAGGAGAAGGAAGGGCTCTGCCATTTCTATTAAATTACATGGAAAATTGAAGGTCTTTCTTAGTGTGACAAGGGACACTGCCAAAGAAAAATCTGGATATATCCTTGAAAAAACTTTTGCCTTCCTTCCTTCCTTCCTTCTTTCCCAGGGGACACAGCATATTATACATGTAAAGGATGTTAGGAGACTAATGGAAAACCAAAGAATGCCTATGCTACCAAATGGCCCATGATATCCCAGCAGCTTCCTGCCTCCATTTCTTCTGTTAGCAGACGGATGGACCCCAGGGCCAGTCTGGTTACCCAAGGCAAGCGCCCATGGAGCACAGCAGAGAGCTGGTAGGGAAATCATAGAGAATCTCTGCACTGCAGGACATGTCGCTCCACCATCACATGGGTGCCTTTTACCTTTATCTGTCAACGCACACCACAGCAGACCATGAAGTGCTGGCTGTCACCAGCCTTGGACACGGAATCTGCAGTCACTGAAGTAAATACTGACAACTGATGCACATCAAAGTCTAGTAGCCTTTCTACCTTTAAATGAAGGAAGGGAAAGTTAATTAGGTTCAAGCTTTGAAGATTTGATAAACCAAATTAAACCAGTCTGTTGAAGCACTAGACCAGGACACGGGCAAGGTGTGATTGCAGTCCAGATTGAAGACACAAACTTTCTACACGAACTCATACTCAGTCACTGCACGTAGGCCCTTAATTTCAGGTGCTTAACCAAGTTCCTCAATTTACTGTCATCAACCTCAGCAGCACTGAAATTCAAGAGAGAGTGGGAGAGAAGATAGAGAGAGGGAGTCCTCTCTGCAGGAACTGCTTGTTTAGAAGATCGAGGGAGATCTGCCTGAGTACACGACAAGCAGAGATTAATGCTGCGCATTTAGGTGCCTGAAATTGGGTGCAGTGAATCTGGGCTTTGAAAGTCTTCATGAATATGTTTGTAGGTTTCTTAAGAAAAGACTCTTGAGTCTTTTACAATGCTCAAGTTTTGAACTCTCACGTATGTCAGTGATTTTAGGAACTTAAGTGTTGTTGCAGAGCCAGCCTAGCTCCTTCCATCTTTGTTCTTCATTTTTTTGTATATTTTTGCCTCTCCTGGTAATCTTTTTAATGCATTAGCTATTTGAACTGTAAAGAGTTACATTCTGGTGCTGTATCTGGCTATTTGCATGTGTTAAACCTTGCATCCATTATAGTACCAGAACAAATAAAAAGATTTCTAAAGAAGAGCAGAAAGCAATGCTGTCTTGTGCAGTCTTTGCAGTGAGAGGCTTGCTTAAAAGTACAGCTAGAGTATGTGAGCTGTTCTTTTCTCTGTGATCTACCCTTGGCTTTATAAGAAGTTCAAAAAGAACTAATCTTCTGATTTCAACTGGCACCAACACCTAATGATTTAGGGTGTTCTTCAACTATTCAGTAACAGTACAGCTATATGTTTCTGACAGAAGTTTTTGTGCAGAGGTTCCACATGTATTTTAACTTGTGACAGGAGGAGAGGGTAGAGAAAAATAAACACCTAAGAATTTAGAGCATTTAGATAAGACATTCGTTACTCATTCTGTAGCACTGCTGTACAATAAGTATTAATGCAAATTAATGCTTTCCTTTCTGGTCATGATGCACTGCTGCTTCTAACCATAACAGTAGACTGGACCATTTAGAAAACAGAAAAGCAGCATGTTCTTGAAATTCTTCCAAAATGGTTCCAGTCAAAGATATCTAAGAACAATTTAAAAACGAAAGTTTAACATACCATTTTCTGTGTGCTTCCAGGTCTGGCAGATTAGATGCTAGAAGAGATTGTAAAATGGAGCAGAAGAAAACAGCATAAATGTGGTTTCCACTGGTTCAGCAGAGGTGCAGAGGAGAATGTAACATGACATAATTCATTCAAGACAACAGCAGAAATCACTACTCTATCACTGCTTTTCACCTCGATTGCAGCTCGAGAAATAATTGAATGTGAAACAACTGCTGCAACCTACTTCCTCAAACATTTGTACTTAACAGCACCTCATTTACTGCTCCACCCCCATAGAAACAACTGAGTACTCTTATTTTTCCCCCTTTAAACAAATTCTTACATTACTCATACATCCACATGCTTTTATTCTCATAGGCTGCAATTTGCTCTTTTCTATGCTACTTTTGAACTCAATTTTCATTTCAAATTGTGTTTTACTTAGATACAGTGTCACACCATAAAAAACTGTAAGACCTACTCCAAAAAGGTAAATATCCAAGCCGTGGGGAATTCCAAAGGACGGTTGTGAAATATTTGGCCACAAAGTTTATGATCAATCAGCAAGGAGAAAAATGTGTTACATAAGTGTAATCAGTCACTTCAGACTAAACTAAGATTTGCAGAAGCTCAAGTTCCTCCTTTCCCCCACCCCCTCTTTTTAGTGTAAGCTGCATGAAAAGAGAGACAGAAGTTGGTAATTGATGTTAACAATAGTTCAGTTTTGTAAGTTTAGTCATTTTTATAATTATTATTATTTGGCATTCACCCCTGATGCAAATAGCTTCAAGAACTGGGACGGTTCTAAGTTGAATACTCTATGGAAGAAATGTCTGTTAAGTGAATGGGACTTTGGGGAAGGGAAACAAACCCAAGGAGGATAAAAAAGATAGTGGCAAGGGCACAGGAAATGGCATACAGCAAGGTCAAAACTGTGTGGGAGAGTGTAGAAGGGCCAAAGCTTGAAATTACATGGACAGACTTAAGCTGATGGCAATCCAGCATTTCACAGAACATGGTGTCTTTCTGACAGGTTCATACTTAGAAGCCTCCATGCTTAGCAGAACAGACCGGTTCAATTTTTAGGATGTTTATTAGGTGGAGTTTGTGGGGTTTTTTCATGTCTTCCTTCTCCACATATTTTTCTTTACATTTTAAATTGCAATTTATAATTTCTCTGACTATGGTGGAGCTGAGAAATTCATTTCAGGTGACTGGAACCTGAAGAATGAACAGGGAAAGAATTTGTAATCAAACTTTCAAGTTGCCTGTGTTTACTGTCTGAGCCATATAGACATAAACAGGAAAACAAGGAAGTTGTACAGCATCACTGCCATTTCAATCAAGGCCTAGAAAAGGGCTTATTCATTCCCAACTATATTAATTCAGGACTATATTTCTCACCTTTGTGCCTGAATAGTGGAAGTGGTGCAATGCAGTATGATTCTTCTGCTCTTTACTGATAACTGGATTTTGCTTTTCCTGCACTGAGGTTTTCATTGGGCGCTACCATAACTAATGCAGAAATCTTACTAAAATCCTGCTGTGTGTTGAAAGGCCATTCAACACATTTCTGGTAGGAGGAGAACCTTCACTCTACACTAGCAAACACTCTACACTAGCTATTCCACTCTGGATATTTCACTGTGTATGTCACAACAAAGGAAAATTAGCTTCCATTCATTTATAATTATTGACCCTATTGCAAAGATAATGTGCTATAATGTGCTTAACTAATTATGAAAGAAGAGAATGACTTGACACAAGTTGGACTGTGTATGTTGATTTCTTCAAGTACCCAGCCATGTCCCTGGTATGTGACACCAGAAGATGAGATACTTAATGTCTGCTTGTTTTGGTTGCAAGTAGGTTTTCTAAATCAGTGTCCAGTCACCCAAACCTGTAATTTTTTGCAGGTGCACCGTTTCTTTGGAGATCTTCCTTGCAGTTTAAACCCACAAACTTCAGATATTTTAATATCTGGACAGACACTCAGCATTTTCTTTTGGAACAAGGCTGATTCTTCTTCATATAAGGAACATGCTGTCACCCATCTAAGAGCACAAGAGTTTCAATTCTGTACAAAGTGAAACTGAAGCTTTAGCTAAATACTAATAGAAACGCAGAGCATGCTTTTGCTGCTTTTTTTTTTCCCTAAACCTGTGAAATGTGGGAAGCAAAATACAGCAATATTTCCCTTCAAAAGGTGGGAGTAAATACACAGCAGTTCAGAAATATAGTCCAGAATATAGTTTGATTTTTGGAAGCACAGGAAGTCACTGGTTTACTGATTTTAAAAGTTCAGTTTCCCTGAGAAGTTGCACGAAATCTTTTTTGCCTGCTCTGAAACACAAAGTAACCAAAAACCAAGAATGTACTTCCTACTACATCACATATTAGGGGAGGACCAACTGGTACGAGCAAATGTATATTACTTCTGCTATGAGTGAAAAACATAATTTAAAATAAATCAGGAATCTTTAATTGCCTTAGTTTTTCATCTATGGGTTTGCTTGACAGTTGGCTTGTAATTAGATTGGTGAATTCACGTTTCCTTTTTTTCCCCTTTGTCTTCTAAAAGAAAACTTACAGCAAGTGGCTTTAACTTATTTATCAAAATCAGGATTCCACTGTGTTCATCTTAAATCTGGGTAGTTTATTTACAGTCCTAAAGTCTTGCAGCAATGTCTTTTATCTCAAAAAGACATTCTCTTTTTATCCTCATTTCAAGAATGAGGATACAACCCCACCTCCTCATAGTTAATACAACATTCAGTGTAACATTGCAAAATTTACCCAGGAAATTATTCAAGAAAAACAGTTATTGTGCTCAGTTTTTGAAATACGTAAGTTGACTCTTCAAACTGATGTAGACAGATGTACGAAAAGAACCAAAAAGAGAAATGGATAGCAAAATTGGGGAAATGATAACAAAATCACTCGCAGAAGCCTTAAAGCTACTGTATGTATGATCTGTGTATGAAATGTAAGATCCTTGCTGAGAGCCCTTGCAGAAATGTGTTTGCAGGCACTAAAAATAATCAAAACAATAAAGAGAAGACAGCACCAGAGGAGACTGGCCTACAACAAGGGCAGAGGAAGCACTCAGGGCCCTGGTGAGGGAGGACACCCCGACAGATCTGCGTTAAGAGCTTACCCAAACTGCCCAGGGTGCTGAGATATGGCGGAGGGAGCCACTAATACCACAGACACAGACACTGCCTTTTCTGAAAGCTCAGGCTGCCCCAGGCTACCTCAGTGCCAAGACTGACTGGTTTACAACAGGTTGAAATTGTTTGCTGAAAGCAAAGGTGCCCAGCACTCCTGTTTTTGAAAGTGAGTTACCTTCAAGGGAGCCGGAAGGCATCCAGAAATAGCTGAAATAAGATGGAGCTATTTTCCAAGTTCTCCGAGGTCAGCACTGCAACTGTGCCCCTTCTGTTTGCCCCTTCCTTGGGGCAGGTAAGATGGAGTAGCCACAGCCATCATTCCTTCCTTTCTCTGAGGGATGAGGAGCAGAAGTGCCAAGGCAGTAATGCTGGAAGTGATGGTGCATGACAACGCAGAAACTGGTGGCAAATCATAGAATGGGCAGGTTCAGAGGAATTTTGGCACTCGTAAGTGGGATATCCTCAAATCCTGCTTAGTGTTGAAATTACTAGACTGCAGGCCCACTCTGATTTGAAAAAATTCATACAGCTAATCCTGCCCTGGTTTATGAAGTCATCTTCAGGCAAGAGCACTGAGGGAGCACTGGAACAACCTCTGCAGAACAATGTGGAACTCAGACACTGCTGGACCCAGACAAATCACATAAGCAGGAGAGCAGCTCCATATGAAATAAAGGCTTAAGATTATGGCAGGCAAGCTACTGTGACACAGCTCATATTAAACATGCAATTGTGTTGATCAATATTCTGATTTATTATAGGGTTTGATATTGCTTTTTCAAGAATCATGCATTACATTTTAATGGGAGAAGGTTACTACTCAACAGGTTATTTTGATAAAAAGGACATGGAACTGTTGGAGCAAATCCAGAAGAGGGCCTAGAAGTTGATAAGGGAACTAGAGTATCTCTGCTATGAAGATAGGCTGAGAAAGTAGGGGCTATTCAGCCTGGAGAAGGTTGTGTGGAGACCTCACAGCAGGCTTCCAGTATCTGAAGGGGCCTACAGGAGAGGGACTCTGTCAGGAACTGTACTGATAGGACAAGGAGTAATGGATTCAAAATGAATGGGTTCAAACTGAAAAAAGGGGAAATTTAAGTTAGATATATAGAAGAAATTCTTTACTGTGAATGTGGTGAGGTACTGGAACTGGTTGCCTAAAGCAGTTGTGGATGCCCCATCCCTGGCAGTGCTAAAGGCCAAGTTGTATAGGGCATTGAGCAGCCTGGTCTATTGGGAACTGTCCCTGCCCAGGGCAGGGGGATTTGAACTAGATGGTCTTTAAAGCTCCTTCCAACCTGAACCGTTTTATGATTCTGATTCTAAAGACATGGTTGCAATTGTTATGGATTGATTTCCTTCTTCTCTCTATATATTTACATCTACACAATGTCTATTCAATACAGATACTGCTCTTAGAAACCACAGAAGTACCCGTGAACAGTCACACGGGGTGGCTGGATCAATAGCCCAGCTGAAGTGTACCTGCATCAATGCATGCAGCACGGGCAGCAAAGAGGAGTTGGAAGCCGTTGTGCAGCTGCAGAACTGTGATATAGTTGCAATCATGGAAACATGCTGGGATGACTTGCACAACAGGTATGCTGCAGTGGATAGCTATAAACTCTATAGAAGGGATAGGCAAGGAAGGAGAGGCAGTGGGGTAGCCGTGCATGTTAGAGAATGTTTTGACCATCTAGAGCTTGATGATGGTGATGAAAGGGTCAAGCATTTACAATAAGACTCAGGGGAAAGACCAACAAGCCAGCTATCATGCTGAGAGTCTGATATAAGCAACCCAAAAAGGATAAAGAGACAGATGTTCTATAAAGAGCTGGGAGAAGTCTCACAAACCCCAGCCCCTCCTGGGATGTTCTTGTATGGGACTTCAACTTACCAGGTATCTGCTGAAAATACAATACAGTGGAGAGGAATCAGTCTGGGAGATTTCTGGAAAGTGTGGAAATAACTTTCTGATACAGCTGGTGAGAGAGCCAACTAGAGAAAGTGCCCTGCTGGACCTGACATTTGTGGGCAGAGAAGGACCTGTGGGTGATGTGATGGTTGGAGGCCATCGTGGTCATGTACTGAGTTTTTGATATTTAGAGCAAGAAGGAGAACTGTTACCTTGGACTTCCGAAAGGCAGACTTTAGCCTTTTAGGAACCTGGCTGACAGAGTCCCTTGGGAGGCAATCCTGAAGGGCGGAGGAGCCCAGGAAGGCTGGACACTCTTCGAGAAGGAAATCTTCAAGGTGCAGGCAGTCCCCATGTGCCAAAAATGAGCAGGTAGGGAAGAAGACCAGTCTGACTGAACAGAGAGATTTGGCTGGACGGAACTCAGGGGAAAAAGGAGAGTTTGGATGGTTGTATCCTCATGTCCTTCAGAAAAAGTGGAAGGCAAGTCAGGAGGTTTACAAGGATGTCATGAGTTAATGCATGGAGAGAATGACAAGGTCTAAAGGCCGAATAGAAATTAACCTGGCTACTGCAGAAAAAGAAGAGAATAAAAAGTGTTCCTATAAATGCATTAACAACCAAAGAAGGGTGAAGGAGAATCTTTATCTCTTAGTTCAGTTTTTGGCCCCTCAGTACAAGAAAGAAATTGAGGTTTCGCTCTCTATAGTCCACTACCTCAGAAACAGGCTCTGAGCATTTGACATTTAAAACCTCTGGAATCTATGACAAGAGCTTCCAGCAAAGCTGCAAACATCAGGTACTCTTACCAAGGAAGCCAAAACTGTGTACTTGCACTAGGGCAGTGAAACGAGTCAGTATAAAGTTTATGTATAAATATGAGCTAAATCCTTCAACTTCTGTTGTGCAATGTGGTATTTTTTTCAGTTATCTCAAAGGAATACTGCTGAGAGGAATGTTTCCCACCAGGCTGAACTGTCATCTGATCTTCAGACCAGAATCTAGGCATGGACCAGGGAGCATAGAGAATTAAACACCAAACACCTCCCCATTTTCTGTTCTCCATGGCTTTTCGTTCTGTCAAAACGGAGGCAGTTTTCACAAAGCTGTTGGAAGTCACCAGTAACTCTTCATATGCATTTTGGGTGCACAAAATGCAGCACATACAGTAAGATTAGTTCTGCAATTTTCCTTCTGCTCTTCCCCCCATCTCATTCTGTTAAATTCAGTTGAGTGGGTCTGCTTCCAATAATCTGATGTATGAAGCAACTGAATTGATACCATGCATTAAATGTACTGTATGCCTTTTGTGTAGTGCTCAGGTGTAAACTTTGGTATAATTATGTGGCCCCAGACTTGGAGGTTAACAACCTAACTGCAAAGTAATGTGGATTAAATGATATTACATTTAAGAAATTTCTTTACCAAATAAAACAATACTGTAAATTCATTTCCACTGTATTATAACATAGTTCTGAAAATTCAACTCTAATGAGGAACTTCTCTGAATTCTCACCACAAGAGTTTATATACTCTATTTCTGTATTCATTACTGAAAGCAGTACAGGTGAAATTCTGTTTTACTTATTTTCATGTACAAAATAGAATTTTACAGAAGCAATAGAAAATCACTGGGAAAAAAATAAAGAACAAATAGATTTATTCTCAGGGAAACCAAAATAACAGCCTTTCTGAAGACTGTCTTAACTGGAATGGAAAAATTCACTTTATAATACATCATTGTATTATTATAAATGTATCCTCAGATAAGCAATTTAGGATGAAATAAGGCTATTTTTAATGAAGCACTATAGCAAGGAAGCATTTCTCAAGTATGGCAATGCTTTTGTAATTAAAAACTGCAATTTCAGGTAGGAAACTTGAGTTCCTGTGATCTAGGTGCAGGAATAGTATTTTAATACATATTACTCTTCAAATAGAAAGACTGAAAACAGTTCATAATAGGATTCAAAAACCTAATTACAAAATTACAATTTTGAGTCCTGACCCCCCTGCCCCTATCCATTACTGACTGAATTACCCATCCTTAACCATAAGCTTTCCTACCATACAACAGGAAAAATTGTTTTCATAATGATTTTAATTCTCTAATGTTAAAGCATTCAAGATTAGTTACTGTACCTTAGTTCACTGGCTTCACAGTCAAGTATTGTGGTATTTTGTAAAAGGAAGTTGAAGAAGGTCCACTGACTGCAGTTTGAATAAACAAGTATTTTCAGATACTTTTCAACCATGGTACAGACCAGTCTGTATAAGTGTGTTTAAATTTTCTGTTTGGACTTGACACAATAAACCTTTACAACATTAACAGGGAAACTGTTACAAAATTATTCCTAGCATCACAATCAGGGAATGTCAAAAATTACAGAGAAAAAATGAAATTTACACCAAACTTCCCATGATTAAAGCTTGGTCATTATTTAGACAAGTGATATTAATAACACTGGGAATACTGAAACATCAATCTTACAACTGAAGATAGCAACCATACAGAACAGATGTTAAGCAAACAATTTAATGTATTGAGAGCTTTACAAAAGAAAACAGCAGCCCCAAATATCCTGTGGGGAAAAAAAATGAACATCAAGTGTATCAAACAGGTAATACTATGTATATGTCAACAGTTCCTCAAAATTAACATGACCTTTACATATTGTTAGGGCTTACAAAATACTGTTCATGGTACTTAAACGTAAGCAAAAATCCCCCAGCTGTTTGCCCAACAGATTAAAAGATACAAGAAACTCAAATCTGTAGCATTTAGCTTAACACAGAAAATGATCTTACATGTATACATCCTGTTAAGTTCTGTGAACAGTTTGTAGCTCTGTATAGAAAAATGGATCTGACGCAGCAGTTTAGCAGAAAGTGAGAACAGGCACACTGAAGAACTTACACAACACATAAGACTTCCAGACTCTCGAGAGAATTCATAAGGTTTCTGCAAGATGGAGATTTATTGCCCATTTACAAAGAACAAATGGTAATTACAAGACGAATATAATAATTAAACATACAAGCTCTCGAATTGTACAAAGATACTAATTTCTCATGGTTGACGTGCATCGTTAAAAACAGTGCTGGCTTGAGAGACCTTTGCAAAGATGCAGTGTAATTCCCCACAGTTACAAGGGAACGTGACTGAACAGGTAAGACACAGATTCACCATTGTGTGTTCTTCGAATTGCCTCTGCCAGGATCATGGAAATGTCAATAAACTGAATAAAAAATTGAGAAGAAAAATTTTATGGCATGCCAAGAGCAATAAACTGTGCAGTTCATAAACATATAAACAAACATTCCATCTACCTTTATAACTTCTATTTCTAGGAAGTAATATAACATTAACGCTTAGGCATTGAACATATACATAAGAACTGCAATAATACCAAGTAAGAACTCAAAAATTAAGTAAGAAAGCATTGACCAGGATCACTGAACAGTCATATTGTTTATGAGGACTTCTGACAAAGGGCATGTTGTCAAAAAGCCCCACTATTCCTGCCAACAGATGGCAGTGTCTGCTTGACACAAATACAGTTTAAAGAAAGTACACCTTTTTAAGTGCTTGCCTTGTGTCAATAAAGACCAAATAAATGTGAAGCTTTTAAAAAATCCAACAATGCATTTAAAACCTCAATCTTTTACACTTTTCTCCACTTTGCACAAAGGAAAACCTCCAAATGGGACACATGACTTTCCAGAACTACTCCACTTGTGTTTTTCAAGAAAAAATAAAGTCGTCTAAGATTTCTGTGGCCTTCTCAACAGAATAACTAAGTTCCTACATGCAAATATTGTATCATTAATATTGATTAAAAAAAAAAAAAAAAGAAAAAAACCTGTCAATTTTACGTTTGTCACTCTTTCACACTCAAGCACACTCAAGGTGTGGCAAATACCAAATATTTTGCAGTGCTCTATTGTATTACCTGAATCCCCTTAAAACAGTTCTTTAGCATGTTTTAGCAAAATGTTTAGCAAACAATGTATTTAAGAATATTAATTTCCCCTCTAGGCATTCTAGCACAAGTGAGCAGTAAAATACAAATCCTGAGTCTAAAGAAATGACATAAAAATACCACTGTACCTGTATTTTTGGGCAATGTTTCATTTTCTCCTCTTGGGGGATTGTATTAGTTACCACAACAGCCTCAAACGGTGCATTATTAATCCGAGAGAGGGCAGGACCAGAAAAGATGCCATGAGTCAGAATGGCATAAACTTTAGTAGCTCCAGCAGATATTAACCTGTAGAACACACAAAAATAGCATGCTGTGATGCATGTTTGCATGCATGGCTATAGATGAAGCCACATACAAATCTCTAAATTACATTTCACTTACAAAGTCCTACATATAAAATATCTACAAAATAATTCAGATATTTGTATAACCTGAAAAGGTTTGAATTGTCTCAGAAAAATCCCCCCCAAAATTATAATTAAATTAAAAAGTTCTTATTTGCAGCAATGATACTAATCTAAAATGCTGCACTTTTGACCATATTAGCACAACATAAAAATGAATTCCAGTATAAGCTTTCTATCTTAACCAGGCAAAAAATTAAGTAGGTTGGATGGCAGTATTCATAACTCTATTGTGCCTCCATTACTGTCCACCTTTATTTTCATTTGCAATTCAAACAGTTCTGCTTGGAAGGAGTTTCTGAGGAAGAAGAAATGTTAATGATTAAAAGCCTAGCTTACTGCAAGGTTGTGGGGAGACATGCTGCTGATCCAAGCACGCAGTGAAGTGATGCATGAGGAGGAAAAAAAGTATAAATCAAAGAACTGGAACACCTTGTGAATGAGTCAAAATATCCTAACTGAGTTTCTAATGGCCTCAATGCCTCCACATGCTCAGCTATGTCCTACTTGCTTCTCTAGCCTTAGAAACAGAGGCCCTGAGGATTGGCATTTTATCAGAGCATCACAAAGGCACAGGAGGAAGCATAAGAGAGAGAAAAAAAAAAAAAAAGACAAAACCACAGAAACATCATCTAATTTTGAATGACTTAACAGAATGGAAGTTTTGTCACTCTCAGCACCACATTTAATAGCTGCAGCCTACAAGTAGTATGCATTACAACAGGATGAGAGTGTACCAAGTGTGTGTACTTGAGTTTGTACTTAAGCAAGTTGATCTGCTGTATCTGAAAATATATTTCTTAGTTCCTCTGCTTGATATGCATCTAGGTTGCCGAGATACAAAGAGTTCTAGGGAGTATTTTGGTGAGCAAGTCTGATTATACACAAAGTACATCCCACCTGGATTTGACATTAATGAGAAGCACTAGTTCATGCCAAGAACATGATACAAGGCAGCATCACTCAAGCAAAAGCATCTTTCTTAGTGAACACTGCAGATACACTGAAGGTGACTGACAGTTTTAGAATTTGGTCTCTAGAAATGTACTGTAGGTAAATAAAGAGTGCTTCTTTCAAAACAGGGAAGAAATAAAGGTTTTTGACAGCAATTAACTTCCTCTATGCACAAGAGTATAAAAAAATTGTTGGCTAGGCAATTGTGATTTTGATCTGCAAAGGGCACAGACTAGAAGAATACTTTGAGGTGTGATGTAGATTAGAATGCAGATAGCAAACAACTACACAACATCTCTGCAAAATGTCATCAAATTTCCATGAAAATGAAAAGAGACACGAGACTATATGACTCCTTCTTTCCTGAGTTTTTGACATCCGTTATATAGGTGTGAACAGCAAGTCTGCAACTAAAGACTGTAAACTCATGGGATTATCTTTCCTTCAAACCACTAGGAACAATTTCTAGCTCACTTAAACTTCACCATGTTGCTTTCGACCCATTTCCCACAGCATTCTGCTGTAGAAATTTGCAGCTTGTAGCTTGGACAGGTATACTTTTCACTGGGTAAAAAACGGGTTGGATGGCTGGGCCCAGAAAGTGATAGTGAAAGGAATTATATCCAGTTGGCAGTCAATCACTAGTTCCCCTGGGGCCAAACCCATTTGACATCTTTTTCAGGGATCTGGACAAGCGGATTCAGACCACTCTCAGTTAAGTTTGCAGGTAACATCAAGCTGGGTGGCAGTGTTGATCTGCCTGAGGGCAGGAAGGCTCTGCAGAGGGCTCTGGACAGGCTGGATCAATGGGCTGAGGCCATTTGTATAAGGTTCAACAAGGCCAAGTGCTGGGTCCTGCACTTTGGTCACAACAACCCTACGAAGTGCTACAGGCTCAGGGAAGAGAGGCTGAAAAGCTGCCTGGTGGAAAAGGACCTGGGGGTGCTGGTTGAGAACCAGATGAACATGAGCCAGCCCTACTACTAACCTGAAATGAACCAGCATAAAGGCACCTGGAAAATCATAAAAAATCTTTTCTGCTTAGCACTGCTAGAGCCTTAGTTAGGATAGTAGATCCACATTCACAAGCTCCACTTCAAGAAGTAGAACAGCTGGAAGGAATCGAGGAGGCATCACAATTGAGCAGAAGTTTACAAACTTTGTGGAAAGACGGAACAAACTCAAGTTACACAAGTCTAGAGGGAAGTGAGAACTCGTCAACCAACTTTCAGACAGAAGACAGGAAAACTTATGCTCACCCCACCAGATAAAAAGGACAAGTAGTTTCATATGTAAGACTTACAATGAAGATTAATATTACATTTGCATTGGACACTATGGTGAAAATACTTTACAGTGTTAAATCCAGTAAAGCTTTGAGAAAGATTGCCTAAGGAGAGTGGAAAGGCTCCATGATGAGGTTCAAGGAGGGAATGATTTTTGATCTGAGCCTTGGAACTATAAACTGCACTGGATGGCCCAAGTCCTTTTCAAGTTATATGACATTTTATTTATTCTGTGCTCTTCCTAGGTACAGATCATATATTTCTGTAAATATCTTCTCAATTTCATGTTGTAAAGAAGGACACAGCTGAATCACAGAACTGTGACCTATTGACTCAAGGGTCAGAATGACTTCATACTGCAGAGGTCAGGTTGAGTTATAGGCTTGGAGGACAACTGCATTCATCAGCTGTGCAGTGAGTGAGAACACTACAGTGAGACAGTGGGTCAGATCATAATAATACTCACTTGTCTGCTGCATGACATATTGTGCCACATGTGTCAGCCATATCATCAACAAGAATTGCTACTCTGTCTTTCACGTCACCAACCAAGACCATTCTGTCCACTTCATTTGCCTTTTTTCTTTCCTTATGAATGAGAGCAAATTCCACATTCAGTCTGTCAGCAATTGAAGTAACCCTAAGTTACAGGAAGGAATACACCACGTTTAGAGAACCATTTTAAAAGAAAAAAAAAAAACAGTCATACAGATGTATTTGCCACAAAACACAGTTTTTGTCTTCTGGCTTTCAAATTACCCAGCAAAAACTTTTGCAAGGAAAGAGACAGGTAGAAACAATCTTAATTCATTGCTAATAAGTACAACCAGAGTGTCTTAAGCTACACCCCAAAAATCGATTTTTAATGGAGCTGACTTTGGTTTTCTGTCATTAAGTGCCTGGCTTTGAAAACATTTCAGCTGTTCACAAGCTTTTATTAAGCTGCTGCAATACTAGTCACACTAGGTAATTTAAAGTAGGGGGAAGTCAATTCTAAGCCTACGGGAATGTGCACTTTAACATTCTAACGGAAAAATACCATTGCAGGATTTGAAACCAAGCCAAAGGGAAAAAAAAAACCCAAGTTAATAGTGATTAATAATTCTTTTCAGAGTGCTTGACTAGTAATCAAGTAGCTTACTTCATTAATAATTCCCTTAGCATACACCTGCTTGACAAAGACCTTTTAAAAACTCTCCAGGGTGACCTCTGGTGGCCAAGCAACCTTCCAATAATAAACTTCATTTGTTACAGACTTCTGATCGCTTTTTTCAGTTTGTTTAAAATAATAGAGCTCTTAGGTATAAAGACACAGGAATAAACAATTCCATGTTTTTGCCTAAATGCTGATGCAACCTTGTAGCCTGTATTCTTAGACTATGTTTAGAATGTTGTTTACAAGGTTATTAACATGCATGGTTAATAGAGAATACAGTTTTGTTTCTTTATCACTTAAATATGAAAGTTTTTAGCTACTGTATTTCAACAAATGGATGATAAACAAAAAACTCCAAAATTTTGGCATTTTTTATGAACAGTGTGATTTCATAGCAGATTTCAATGCCTCAGAGGTATTAAGATATCAACAGAATTTCCATGCCTTATTTCAGTTGCAACATCTAATAAGCTGGGGAAAAAGCAAGCAAGTGGAAAGAAACAAAAGAGAATTCAAATATTTTAAATGTGTGCAAAAAATGGATTTTTAAAAAATCACTACTTACAGATTTAAATTTTCAGATAATTCATGTTCAATTTTCACATTCTATTAATTTTTCATTAAGTTTTATTTCAAAGTTCTACATATTTTAAATGGAAAGGTCAGACAATTTTCTTTACATTACATTACTGGAGGTGAAGGAGAAGCTATGAATTTATTGAAAGCAACATCTACCCCTACTTCACCAGAAACTGGTTGGTTGCATTTCAACAGAAAGATACTAAAGGTAGACTGTATCTATCTATATTAAATACAATGAGAGTGGTCCTCGAAAAATAAACTCTTATGATTAACTTGATAATGCACAAATATGTGGTAGGGGAAAAAATGCTGTCTTCTGACAAATTCTAAGAAAATACTGTATTTTGTTTAAAAAACAAAACCAAACAAAAGCCAGCCAAAACAAAAATCAAATGCAAAAATAACAGTATCCTGATAGGAACGAACAAAGACATTTAACTGACTAAGTGATCTTTTAGAATGCTTTCTATGTTCTTCACATCCTTAACTTGATTAATCTAAAAAGAAAACAACTAGGAGTTCTACTCGGTCTTATTTCCCTAAAAATCATTATAACATGAACAGCAGATTCAAGGACTTCAATTAAAATGAAATTATGACAGCCTTTCACACTTTTCCCCATACTACATTTCAGACATTTAAATTGCTATGGGCTTACAAGAGTCTTACTTCATTTGTCTTTGTTTCCTCTGCAGCAGCAGCACAAGCAATAAAACCTGAGAATAAGCGTTTTGCCTCAATGGCATGCTTTATGACCTCACCAGCCAGTCTGCTTCTGAGCTTTGGCATTGGTTTATGCTCAATCAATACCAAATAAAACAGAGTCTGCTAAATGAGTAACACATGCTGTGAATGGAGAAAGACTCCAATGAACTAAGTTTTCTGTTTTTTCCCTTCACCACCCAAGCTTTCATTCCCTTTTTCTGGTATTTATAGTGCAAAACTTGGGGTCAACAGGTTTACATCTGAAATGCAATAATGTACAGAAAAAAGAAATACGAGTCAAGCAAGCTCTTACCTAAATGCCAGCAGGTACAGTGGGAATAGGCCATATGCTTTGACAGAGAAGGGAAGCTTAGGCAATTCCAGAGCGAAGCAGGAAGAGGTGCAGCAACTGGACTAAAGAAGCAAGCAGCAGGAAAAATCTCTTCCCTCTGGTGGAGGGATTCAGCTAATGAGGCCATATCCAGGGAGAGAGAAAAATATCTTCTTTAGAGGATAGAAAGCTCCTGAATGTTTTCAAGCATGAACAGCATTGGAAGAAATAGTTGTTCCGTTTTTACAATGCAGTTGGATTCATCAGTGATGGACCCTATATATTGCACAACGCCTAAAGGAATATAGAAGACTAGACAAACTAGATCATTAACTGCTAACTATATGTAAATCTAATAGTTTTAGGCTTGTGTAGTACCTTTTTGCACCACCTGCATCAGGTGAGACTATGATACAGTTTCTCCACTCAGGAATGTTCTCTTTAATCCACTGCAGGACTGCAGGTTCTGCATACAGGTTATCTACTGGAATGTCAAAGAAACCCTAGTCCAAAAGAGAAAGAGAGTTTCATGAATATGTGTTTGTATCTTACCTGGAATCAAGCCTTTGCCTTTCATGAATGGTAGAAGTTCAATTAGTATTTTACACTGGCCTAATTCTGCTTCTGATACTACTGTCAAATGCTGCTGAAGTCAAATAAATATTAAGGTCTCTAAAAATATCACCCAAGAGTAGTGAAAAAGAAAACGGATATTCTCAATTGATATAAAAATCAGAAAAGATCATCAGAAAGATGATCACCTTCAGGCACTCAAGTAAATTCATGCTAGTGAAAAGCTCTCAAAAAATCCAGTGAATAATATTCGACTTCCATAAATTTCAATTGCTTGACATTAACAGCAGTATTTCAACACGGGGAAGATTCAAACTAAAATGAACAACTTTGTACAAGTTGTAAAAACAAGAAATCTGGTTTAGACCTTTTTATTTATGTGACAACCATCTAGCATAATAAGAAATTCTGATTAAATGGAGTGCCAGAACTGGAAGATACGGTGTTTTCTATAAAAAGTATGTCCTCTTAAAACGAGGTACACATGAGAATGACAAATGATGTCTGCTCTGTGTCTGGGGTAAAGGTTTTGTGATTTGCTGGATTCAGCAGTAAGCCAGATAAGGGTGCTAGGCTCCATCTCCACTTCTTTTAAGAGAATATTACACCCTTGGCTGTAACAACAAAACTCTACCTAGGGCAACACTATAATCTCTGACAAGGCTAAGATTAAGAGAACTTGCCCCAAGCCAGTATATTTTATGTTCTGAAGCTCTTACATTAGACTTGGCAAATTCTACCGAAGACTCCAATGCACAAATATTTGAAGTAACTGCAAAATCACCCCATAAAATCAAGACTGGTCTCTTTCTAAAAGGGAATTTAATTAGAAACAGGTAGCAAGACCTTCTCTGAACCCTGAGAGTTCTGTACATAGCCTTTCAAAATAATGACCAAAACCCCATAGAATTACTATTAGCTTGTCGCATTAATTCAGTAGAGCTTCTAGGCACAACTAGTAAGAACCAACAGTTACCTGGATCTGAGAAGCATGCAAGTCCATGGTGATGATGTGGTCAGCCCCTGCAACTGACAGCATGTTGGCAACAAGTTTTGCAGAGATTGGTGCACGGCTCTGAGGAATAAAGCACAAACATTTATATTTTAAAAACATTTTGAGTAGATGCAAGGAGTCAGAAAATTAGTTATTTTTATTGGTTTTTCCTCTACAATACTGGGAATCTAGATATGAAAGGCTCCAGAACTTTAGCCAAACTAGCCTGTCAATCTCGCTACTAGGATTTTGAAACTCAGTAAAGCATTTAGGAATATCTAAGTCAGTTTGCATAGTCTGCCTAATAATGCTTTGTGTTAAAGAGATAAAATTTGGGATATAGTTTTCCAATTCTTCTACTTAAGAGTTTCAGCTAGTTTTTTCATAGCAGAAAGACAATCTTCATTTCTCTAAGCCTCTACCCTACATAAACACCCAGCTCTATCTTGTTCTAAGAAACGTTGCAAAACCCAAAGATCGAAGGCAAAATGAACCCAACTTTTGAGAACCCTGCTTTAAAACAATGTTAGTATCAAGCATTTCTTCATGACACAGTAAAGCTTGTAGCAGATCCTTGTTGGCAGGAGTCTTCTACCCTGACCTTTTTTTGTTGTTGTTAATTTATGTTTAATTCCTGGATGGAATTAGGAGTCTAGAATTCCCAAAAGGGACAGGGGGAATGAAGAAATCCTAAGCAGAAAGAATGAAAGAAGAATAAAAATCTTATTAGCAAAGTTAATGCCTATGTCGAGAGCTTTTTAAAAGCATCAAGGATGCAGAACAAGCAAATAAGCAAAAAAGGGAAACTGGAGGATACCTCACATTTTTTAGTTAGTCCAAAGTTTTTTCATTTTTTTTAACCTCTGTAAAAACCTGTATTTCCCTAGACAGTTTTCTCTAACAGAAACACTTAACAAAAACTCCTGCTGTCTTTTTGCTGATCTTTAAATATGGCTAATAGCTGGCAATAACATTAGCATGAAGACAGAACTGCAAGTCAGAGTTTCCATCTCAATATCACACTGTTTTCTGCTGGCACAGTATTCTCTCCTGCCACATCTCTTTATCAAACAGCCTCATTTCACCTCCCAGGAACCTTCTCTCCTTCTACCTCATATATACAATTACAGAGTATCTCTGTTTTCCGTCCATTGATGCTCAAGGGTATAAGTGACAATGAGCTGAATCACTGACAATTTAGCCTGGACGCTTTTCCATCTGTGTCCTATCAAGAAGCCAATATTTTCTTCCAAACTTTTTCTAGTTTAGGTGGAAACTTGGCATTTCTCTGTTTTAACCTGAAGATTGACAACACACTTCCAGAATAGAAACTGAGATACTGCAGTCTCGTTTTATGGCTAGATCAAGTTTATCACCATCATTACTGAAATTCTTAATTTTGAAAACCATCCCTTTTGCGTCTTGTGTTTCACAGAACATCACCGCCATTTGGTCTGTGTAAGAGACACAGAAAGCAGATGCAACAGCCAGCACTTCCCTAGATCTCTGGAATTCAGATGCATATAGCTTCCAGGAGAGTTTATAATCACTAGTGCTTCAGCACAGTTGATTTTCCACTTACTGAAGGCAATACTGCTCTTCATGTAAGTTCAGTTCTGTAAGTTGTCCAAAGCTTTCTGGATATTTCTATTATTAGTAGCAAATTTTTGTTCATGCCATTTGAATTCCTGATCACTTCAGCTTATTTTAGCAACCTGACATTTTTAAGCTGGACTTCAAAATACTCAAATCTCTGTCAAAATCTAACAAACGAAACATTTGGTATCTACTCTTTCCGTTCTATTGCAGTGTTCTCTTACCAGCTCTTTGCAAAGATCTGGTTTAATGCTTCCACTAAGCTGGACTAACAGGTAAAGCTGAAATGAGAGGTTTGCTCTGCTGCTTGTACTATCCTATCTTTCCAGGCTAGACACTTCCCTTGTGCTGTACACTAGGACTTGTCTGAACCAACAGCCAGGTGAGTCAGCTCAAATAGAAGAGAAAAGAAAAGAAAATGGCAACCCAGGACCAGCCCCACTGGTAGAAACAAGTAACTAGTTCCAGCTAGCAGCTAAAGGCAAATTACATTCTTTTCACAGCGTGGTTTGCCATTTCCACTCCATTCAGCACACTCAATTTTGTCTAATTTTTTCATTTCTGTTCAATGTGAATACCATTCAGTTTGTCTCATGTATCAGTATCATGAGTATCACCATCACGAAAACCCCCAAATAAAATACTTTCCTGCATCACATACTAATGCATACGTTACCAGTTGGTACTTCTTTCAGCTGCTGGCCTTGCAGGCTGCCTTCCCAGAAGGAAGAACTTGAAGTTGTACCACTAGGTAACTCGTTTTAGCAGATATGCACACATCACAGATTGCCTACATGTTGGTGGACAGAGGGTCTTGGAAGGAGACATAGCCAGACACCAGTACCTGTTTCTTAAGAATGGGCTAATAGGAGATTAAGACAAAAGAAGTTTGCAGCTGACAGTTTCCTTTACACAAAGTTGTGCATTAAAAGAAAACCCACATGACACATTTAAGATTTGCTTGCATAGAAAGTAAGTTTTGTGCTACAATATGATCCAAACTGAAGATTATTTTAAAATCAGAGAAAGTATATTCATGGGAACCTCAGATAACATGGCCTCATTATTCAGAAACTTGGATGACGAAGGTGGATGACAACTCATGATTTTCCTTCTAATGTAGTTTGTAAGGTTTGCTTCTGATGAGAGGGGTAAGAACCCAGATTCACAGTATTGATTTTTCAATTCTTTGATGTAATTTTAGATTATTTTCAGAATTATTAGTGTGAAATGCAGCATTAGATTATGTACAGAAACTAAATTGTAAAAAAATCACTTGAATTACCAGTGGCAAGGGGAATCCACAAAGCTAATATAAACAACCTCACAAAAGTAACTGTGCAAAGGACATATAGCTGAAAGTAAAAGTTGCCCATCAAGATCAAAGCTCTGTTGCCTTTAAGCATCTTAGTACATTGTCTTGCTCAATATTCATCACATGCACACTGAACAGAAAAAAAAAAAAAAATGGAAATCAAAGAAAGCCCAAAGATTTATAACTGGAACTTTCACTTCCAAGAAAGCCAGTTGTGAAGGGTATGGATACTGAATGTTCACGAATGTATTACCCAAATTTATAATTTCAAAAATGAGATATGCTTTGAAGCTTCAGAAATTGACAGCCATTATCTTGAATGTCCAAATAAATTTTTAGCTAGAATCTAAGAGTTTTCTTGTAGTAAATTATTCCACAGGATTACTGTCATGGCCCAGGTGAAACACAACTGAAATCAAGAAGTGAAACTGAAAATGTTCCTAGTTATACATAATGTAACCCAGTAAGTTTCACCCTTTAAGGCCATATTAATGGAAATGCGTAGTGTTAGATTTAAAAAAAAAAAAAAAAAAAAAAAAAAAACCCACCCCAAACCCCCNAAAAAAAAAAAAAAAAGATACCTACCCAACGCTCCACGGATCCCTTCTACAAATCAAAAAAACAAAGTTACATGAGCTGCAGAACACCAAACTCACCTGTCACTGTACTTCTAACTTATCTCAAAGGCATCTTTGTAGCATCCTGCATAAACGTGTCCTGCTCACAGCTTGGAAGGTTAGCATAATTAGAGGATGCGTAAGTGCAGTTATGGTCAAAGCACAGAGACATCTGAGCTATTTTTAAGTTTAGCTAGCTTGTGCATCAGAAATATTCTAGTTTAGGGCAGCACTTGACTAAATCTAAATTAATTTATTGACTTTTTTATCATTCTCAGTAAGATTTTTTTTTTTCAATCTGTTTCTCATTTAAAGATAGTCCAGGTTTAGTGCTAGAATTTTCAGAGTAGATTAGATTGTTCAGACTAAGATTTTTCCTGCAAGGCCCTTTCATTACATAAATAAATGAAGAGCACTTTCACTGTTCTCAGGAATCATAACTGCACCAGAGGTATGACAAATACATGGTTATTTTAAGCAGCAAGGACTCAGTCTATTTAGTTTGTAATGAATTAAAGTCAATAACTTAAATTCAAACTAGAAAACAGCATCCATCTCGTGAAGATTACACTGCTTCAGTTTGTAGTCAAGCAAACTACAGCAACGTCTTTCACCATAGAAGAAAATCTGTGTACGACCATAGAAAGAAAATGGCTGGCACTTTACTGACACTTCAGGCAGCACACAAAGCTTGTGAACTGGTCACGGGTCAAAGACCAAGTGATCTGATGCAAGCAGGAGGAAAGATGTCCCTGTCAATAAGCTGCCCAATGCTGACAGCTGTATTATAGCTTATTTTGCAACATGGAGGTCAACTACCAAGGTTAATTTCCAAAGATGGCAAACATTTTCTCAGTTGCAAAACAGAGGGGAAAAAACCCCCCACAAACTACAAAAAAAATAAAAATTTGCCCACAATTGAGGAACTCAGTGACACACAGAGAATAGTCTGGGAAAAAAATCTCAAAATCTCTGTTAATCAAAATCACTTTCCTAGGTTATCCATCTTCAGATGGCATTTCTGAAATACAAAATGCTCCTGGATGGCATGCACTGTGCCACCACACTGGGGGCTTAAAATGTCTCTGGAAGTCTGCCACACGGAATTTGGGTACCCTTGAAAAGACAATCAAGATGCATGGAAAATTTGGAATATACTCATCCTTTTCCCACACCTAGAATTTAGAGGATGGTACAGCAGAACTTCCCAATTTGATGTGGGAAATCAAAACACAGTGAGATGCTTTCCCTTCTTTTCAACAAAATGCTTATTGGTACCCTTTCAAGGTCTTTTGACAATACAGTATTTCACCCCTTCTGATCAAGGGAAAGCATCACCCAATACAAAACACAGCAAAAAAATGAAGTACCAAGAGATGTAGGCAAAGAATAAGGCATTACTTTTTAACTCCTGAATTCCATTTTTGGAAGTATAAGAAGTAGACCTTTATAGTACTAGTATGGTATTACAGAGTCTGCACTTAAAGAATTAACATATCAGAAAATAAGTTTTTTTAGTTTTGTTCTTAGATATCACAGGCTGACTATTACAATTCTGTAATAGCTGCTATTATTTTTAGCTTCTCCATTACTCCATTCCTGTTATGTTTTTTATCTAAAAGAATATAAAGACCAACATAAGGCTTTCAGAATGGTTTGCTTGATGCCCAAAGTGAAAAAGAGGGGGCAGTCCATTTACAGGAAGTAAAGGAGAGAGACAATTTTCCAAAAATACAACCATTGCTATCCAATCTTTAAAGCCAAATTCATAATTCTTATTACTTCTTTTCAAGTGAGCTTAGGTAAAAGTACCATTCATATAACCTATCAAAGGGGTTTTTTTTTGTATATATAGTAGAGATACTCTAGTTCTATATTTTTTTAAAATCAGTCTCACTTCCCACAGAGGGTTTGTTACTGTGTTACCAACTTGACCAAACTGATATATTAATCAGTTATGACAGATCAAATTCAGGAAAAGGGTAATAAAATCAGTAGAGCATTTATGGGGTTTTCATACAATTTTTTGTCTTCATAAACCAAAGTAATTATTACAGATATAAAAAACCTTTTTTTTAAATCTATCTGGCAGCATAAAATAATGTTTTTATTAATTTCTGTTATGTATTGTGGATTTTATCAGTTCCTTCAATTTTTCTCTGTTTAACTATAAAGGCTAAAACCTACCTACATAATAGTTACAGCATTTTGAATTTAGTATTTAATTCCATGGAATTAAAATGCTTAAAAAGGTATACTCTCTACATTTATAGGGATTAAAAAACCCAAAAAGCCTTGAAAAAGCAGGATAAACAATCCCATAAAATGGCGTTTGCTAGCAAAGTACTCTGCAATATACCACACACATAGAATATACCTACTTTTGCAAACTGAAGGCATGTCAATTATCAAAATACAAGCAAAAAAAAAATAAAAATTATTTTCTCACTTCATTCACTTGTCAATAAAATAATTGAACATTTTACCAAGAGAAAATGATGGGGGGAAAAAAAATCAAATCTTTTGAATCACGTAAATGTTTATGAAAATTATTAATCTCCAAAAATTTCAAGTGAGCAAGCTGAACAAAAGCCTTCCAAAGTGACACAGTTCTTACCTACCTTGTCTTTCTTATCTTGCCTGGCATATGGAAAACATGGAATTACAGCAGTCACTCTGGAGGATGATGCAATCTTGCAAGCATTGATCATGATGAGTAGTTCCATTAAGTTGTCATTGATTTCGCCACAGCCACTCTGGATAATATACACATCTTCCCCTCTCACGCTTTCACCAATCTCTACACTGAAAGAGCAGGAGATGATCATTTCAACACTTGAATTACTGGAAAAGCATTACTAAAAAATAATAAAAATAAAAAGAAATCCAGTTCCGTTTTAACAAACTACCACAGGTTTTCCGTAAACTTCCCATCTGGAGCAGGATTTTTTTAACAGCAATTTCAGTAACAGCCTCCTTGACACAAAGTCTATTTCAGTATAAACCAGTCTAAAATTTACTTTAACCTCAATATGGTCTTCATTAGGTCAGCACCAACCAACACATAATTACAGCTATAAAATCTACTCTATGATGCTCAAGCAAAGTGTTTTTAAAAGGCAAAAATCTTATAGAAAAGCTAAGAGGGCTGCTAATCAACAGCTTACCGTGGCTCAACTCTCATGTTGTGTCAGTTCTATTTGCTCTCACTGTGCTTACATGCTTTGGTTCCTCATGATAGTATCTAAGTTTTTTTGTTCTTCCACAGATTTCAAGACAAATTCTGGGACCAATCACTGCTCACACCACAGAATTCAAAAATTAAATTCAGCTCAAAAACAAACAGCAAGAAGAAAACAAAACTGTTGAACGTGTATTCTTTCTCAATTCTAGATCCAAGCAAAAGACATCTTCTGCTGAACCACACTAACTTTTCACATCTATTACTCCAAAACTTACATATAAATATAGCAGAATAACCTCCGTTTTTCCCTAAATCCATGTCCAACGTACACAAAACACACATACTTTCTAAATAATTAAGTGATCAGACCTTGCAAACCTATGCTCTACTATGTTAGTCTCAATTATGAAATGCTAGAATATATTGAACCCTTATTTAAAAGGTTGCATCTTTACCCAAGACACAAATAACTAGAAGTTTCTGACTGGAAACCATCCAAATGGCCCAGATGTGGGTAGAATAATTTCTCTAAAGGGTCCTTCAATGCCGAGGCTTGTTCTAGTCAAACACAGTCCTAACAAGTTTTGTTTATCAGCTCTCAGGGAGCTGTGTAAGACTCAGGAGCTTCCCGCAGAAAGGAATTTACTGCTTTTAAACATCTTAATGATAAGCACACATTTGACTTATCACCACCAAGATAGTTGAGTACATGCTCTCGGCTCCTCGATTCGAGTTCTCTGCAGTCCCAAACAAGCTTTGTGAAGATCCCATCTTAATTTTTCTCCTTAATTGAATACATTTTTTGCCTTAGAACGCTACTAGCAGGATTTCTTAAGGTCAAAAGAAAGCAAACCATCAAACAAACACCAGGACTCTGGAAGGAGAGAGGTGGTCAGGGACAGAGTCATCTGCAGATATGTCAGGAAACCTTTTGGAGGTTATCATGATTCCACAAAGACACAATTTTTTAGTCACAAAACTGTTACTTCCGTCTCTAAGTTTCTGGAAGAGGCCATTCAGAGAAAACTGTTTTGATCAAAATATTTTCGTAGTTTGTTTCCCTTTTTGGAGCCGAAAAAGTTTTGGTCGACATAACATTTTTGCAGCAAGATACTAAGTGTGATACATGATTGAAAAAAACTAGCAAGGCTTAAGTAGAAGTGCTCCTGAACACAAATCCAGCTCCATGTGAAGAATCTACTCACGTGGAGCTTACAGATGTGGCCTCAATCATTATTATAGCTTTGTGGTTATCATGAGGGCTTTAAAAAATTCTAACTGCACCCTGACTCAGCAGTTACACAGACCTGCTTTATAATGAGTGTTGTCTTATACCACACCTTTGGAATATGCCTAAAGAAAAATTACTTTATTACTTAGCGGAAAAAAAAAGACTAGCTAATTTAACAGTATAACATTACATACTAGGAAAAAAAATTGGCAGAGTGACAAAAGTACATCTTAATGTTCACTATATACTGAAAGAACAATGAATTATAACACTTGAAGTTGTTTTACTCTTTTTAAAAACTGTCACCTCTATGCATATCACTAAAAAATAAGTTTTCAGAAGGTCAAGGAATATATTTGCAGATAAATATAGCTCTGGTTAATACAGTGGACCTGAAGTGATGATTTTTCCCTTGTCATTAATTGTATTTTTTTCTTGTGATCATGGGCTACCAATAATCATAATCTTGTAAATAACTTAGAAAACAAACATGCTACTTCTTTCTCTCTTAGTGCATTTGAAAAAAAAATGTAGCTATGTTTTTAAGGCTAGAATGACATACTTATTTGTCACACAGAAATATGAGTAGTCACATTTCCCAGTCAAGAAGAGAGAGCTGTGCAACAGATCAGTATCTCCTATTAACTACCTTCTCAAAGATTGGTATTGAGAGGTATTGTGTAGACTCAACCAACAGATACACACACAGCTGCCTATTTTGCCTTCCCCAAGCCAGACAGTAAAAGATAACCAGCCACTGTGTTGCAAGTACTCCCTCAGATACAGCTCCTACTAACCACATCGGTGGGAGTTTGGGTGGTTGGGGTTTTTTTTACTGGAAGGTGGGAGGGGAATTGGCAGTTTGGTTTTGTTTCGGTTTGGGTTTTTTTGCCCCTGTTCCTTTCTTTTCTTTTTTTTTTTTTTTCATATTCAGGCAACCAATAAAAGACTATAAACTGTAGAATCAGATATTTGAATGCTGTATCTCAAAGATCTACTAGACAGCACTAAGCTAACAGCAGTCAAACTTTGTGGTAGTTATCTTATTAACATTACTACTAAATTCCCCCATCTATATCATGACCTTGTAACTGTTTGTGAGGTTATTTAAACAATTTCACATAGTGAGGACACAGAGGAAGGACACAAGAACAAGCTCTTGCCTCAAGATTACAAGCTCTGTTTGCTTTATGCAATTTAATGAAATTCAGCTATTTGGTAACAGTTTAAATAAATTTCTGTTCAAGAAGAGTCAACAGAATCTGTACATGAAAAGCCCTGACACCACACAATTGTGTTTAAAAGGGAAATTTACAGAAATCAGTAGCCCACAAAAGTAACTAACTCTGAGCCAGTTGCTTGGCATCCACAAGCACAAGGCTCTAGTGGGGAAAGATACGCAATAAGACAGGACATGATGAATACCAAGTTTAAGTGTTAGTATCTGCCTTCAGCTTGCAAAGGCTGATTTGAGAGTTCAATTTAATAAGTAGAAACTTGGACAGACTAATAAACATGAATCAAGGATACAGCATAAAACCCACTTAGGTTACAAACATATTTCAGTGGCTGAAGCATCCATTAAGCAAAAATCAGAATCAGGAGTAAAAGCAGATTGAGATCCTTTTGAGCTAGATTTATAGTGCAGTCCCAACTGAACTTAGTGATGGGAATTATAAATTTGTACGTCCTAACTAAAAACCAAACAGCTGTGGGGAAACAGGGGAATAAGTATGTAGAGGCAGACTACGATGGTAAATAATGTAAATACATAACTAGGATGTTCAAACCACACTCTTACAAGGGCTCTATGTACTTTTTAAAATAATTACAGCAGATTAAGTTTCTGGCCATGCTTACAAAAAGTAAGATTTCTCAAGCAAATTAGATGCTAAGAAAGTAGATGTGAACTGCAGGCCCTTTCAACACCCAGAGAAGAGGCCAAAAATGAAGGTCTGGAGTCCTAATACAGTGTGCAAATGAATCGATATCTCAAGAGTGATCAAACAAATCTGCATGCTGAGTTTGCAATTCATTGAAACCCAGCCAATGGCAAGCACTGAGCAGCAGGGTGTGTTTGACCTCTTACCTTTGGGAATACATTTCGCAGAGTAAAGTCTTTCAACGCAAGAGCTTCAGCTTACTGGGCAAATATTTCAACTGACGTGATGCTACATAAGAAAGTGGGTACCAGCAAAGCCCAAAACAACAAAGAAACAATAAAAATGCCAGAGTTGGTTTTAAGTCTATAGGGATCCTGTATGTCCTGGCACCCATGGTCTCCCCTCAACTCTAGGCTCTTCCACTTTCATTAATAGCTCCAAGACAAACTCCTTGCTGTATCTCCATTAACAACTGCCCAATTCTAGTGCAGAGCACTGATATGATAAACATCAGAAGATAGATAGGAAATATCTTGTTACCCTCCACTCTGGCACACAGCTTGCCACTGCAAGGGGAAAACACCTTTTCTTGAGCAAGTTCTGGGTTTACCCACATGCAGTCCAAAAACTACCCTCAAAAATTCGGAAACAAAGGTCTAACAAGCCTGAACATGTGTAAAAACTCTTCAAAGGCTGAGTACCAAACTCTGCAGCTAAGGACACATGGGATTGTCAGCCATTATTCACACATATTGGGGGTTTTTTGTTTGGCTTTTTTTTTTTTGGGGAGGGGGGAGGGTAGGGGCGGTGAGGAGGGTTAGGTGGTGTTGTGGGGGGGTTGGTTTTGTTTGGTTGTGGTTTTTTGTTTGTTTTTGGGTTTTTTTTTAATTTCAAGTATTTAGCATCTACACAAAGATGAAAGTGCACAGTATATGGCAAAGTCAAAAAAGTGGAAGTCTCAAACCAAAAGCTTGAAAGGATTTGGAGCTTTTTCCGATTCAGAGAAATGAACAATGCAATAAATGGCCATATTTGCTGCATTTTCAATTCCCTATACAAACAAAACACCGTGCTGTTGTGGCTTTAACAGATACAGTGTGCGCTCCAGAAACTATTTTTACCTTATTCAACCAAGCTGGTAAAATCTGTTTCTCCAGCTTCCTCTTGCTCGTGACAGTGCAAGCGAGCTGGGGGAGAGGGAAACAGCTGCCCCCACTGACAGAGGCAGACCACAACCAGCCCAGCTGGGAGTCACTTGATCAGCAGCTGGGCAGTATGAAGAAACACTTCACATCCCAGTGTGTCCCTAATCCCGACTGTCTTCAGCTGTTCTAACAGCAGCTTATGACCCGAGCTTGCTCATTCCATGATTAGGGATCTGCAAACACTATAACCATCTACTCAGAGAGGGTGAGCTCATGGCTCCATATCAGCTAAACCCAAAGGAACCAGGTTACACGAGATGTAGTGAGGTCATGTCTCATCTGACACAACTGCAGTACAAGGATGCTGATGGGGATATAAGAAGGAAGTCTTAAAGCCAGGTGACAAATTGTACATCCCTAAGATATAAGGTTCCAGGTTTGCTCTTGATTTTTTTCAGTTATTTACATCATGGAACGAACTGGTTTCATTTCCCCACTTTGTGTGAAATAGAGACTTCAAACCCATCCTGGAACGAATTCTCCAGGGAAACATCAGCTACTTTTTCCTAACTTCCAAGATCAAATATCAGCCCACGACATCCAGTTTAATTTACTCACAAGAAAATGGCCCTCATATCAAGAGCACAGCTTTTGCCATACAGCAGACCATGTCCCTTTGCAGTCATTCCATATTTCCTTCTGTAAAAGCTAAATGACATACACTTTATTTTGATGTCTCTGAAACAATCCAACTTCAGCAGCTGCATAAAGCTGTGGGTAGGAAGCCTTCAAATTCACATGTCAAGCGGAACTTCAGTTCCCTTCCTTTTGGATCAAAAAAAATCTGCAAGACTCACTTCAGCCAATGAATCTGACAGCAAGAAGCCAGTAATCTCACAAAAATTGGTAGGAGCACTAACTTCTTTCACCAGGAAAGACGTGTGCAAAAGAATGCCATCTATGAGTAGTTTCTCTGTTTTGAGAATAACAAGTATTTCAAGGGCAGAGTTGAAATAAATAGTCTTTAGAGAAGGAAGAATATCATATCTTGTAAGAAAATAAATTTATTTACAAAGCAATAAATTTAGTCATATTTTTTCAATTGACTCACCAAAAATATCTGCACTGGGGTTTAATTGTACAGCAACTCTAATTAAATGCCACCTCAGTGTACCTGAAGACAATTTTGCAAAAACCTTCAGAGTGTTTAATATCTGTATGCATCTGCTACATGTCAGTCAATCTTGATTTCATGATGCTGAGGCTACAACAGCCATCCCTGTTTAAGGACTTCCATTCCTTTCTTCTTCCTCCAGCCTCAAAACTCTGCTGATGACAGTTGGCTTGTGGCGTTTGAAGAAGATAAACTTCACTGCCCTCACTGCAGCCCTTATCATTTTGCCAGATAAATAAGAAAGTGGTGCCACCCAAGCTCCTACCATGACACTGTGGCTGGCACCTAACTGACACACAAGCTATGAATAATAACAGAGTTATTGTCCACAACCAGAGTTTACTGAGGAGCTCTGGTGCTGCATTTGGTAGGGCTGCTTGACTTTAGTAGCCAGCTGAAGGAAAGCATTTCCATACAGTTTAAAGGGAAGGAGGAAAAAAACAGGGCACTGATTGAGTCTGCCAGCAATTTCCCCCACTTTCTCAGCACAGACATTACATTTACCAGCTACAGAACCTGAAAGAATAATTGATTGCCTAAATCAGAAGAGGACTGTGACATTATTGCTAGATACACCAGTCTCAGTACAGAGAAAAATGAGAAGCCTTCCCCATTTTAAATGTTCTGGAGCTGCAAACATAGTGGCACTGGCTGTTTAGCCACAGTGCTTGTCAGTGGTGGTCCTATCCCTGGCTAACCTCATAACCAGTTTCTAAAACCCACTTACAGCTGCTGAGAACTGGGACTGAAACCCAAAGCCTGTTTGACTTGAAATATAATGCAAAATATTTAATAACTCTTCCCTCCACTCTGTTCTGCAAGCCAGACTAATTACAACTCTCAAGTAAAAAGCTTCCAGCTAGGACCTTTTGCAAGGATTTAAGCCTGGGGCTGCACACAGTTATCAATTTACGCATCATTTATATTTAAGAGAACGCAGCAAACAGCAAAACAGAGCTTTGAACAACAGGTAAATCTTCTCTGCAACTTGCTAACTTAACAGATCTGACAAAGAAAGAGTTTGTTGACCCACAGGGCCAGGCTTATCTGTTTGCATGGGGGTTTGCTGGAGTGCCACTGGAAGGTTTAAGGTTCTTTGAGCTTTTTAACTATCAGGTTTTAGTATTCTGCAATACTGCAAGTGTATTTCATAATGCCAATACACTTGTTTAGAAGTTTAAAAATGCAACAAAATTAAAGAAAAAAAATGACTGTGCTGGAGTCACTTTATATAGAAAGAAGTAATTTTTTGCTTACATACACACACAACTTTACAGTATAGACAGACTGAAAATCCAGATGCTTCAGGAAAGAACCCCTCTGCATAAGTATCAACTTTACCATAGTTTAATTTCAAATACATTGTTGAGGAATTCTCTTACTACTATTGCTGGGTTTTTCTTAATTAAGAAAATTAGTCTAGAAAACTGGAAAGTCAACACCCTGAAGTAAGTTTCTAAGAATACTGAAAAAATTACCCACTTGAAATATTATATAGTGGATACAACTTCACGTGCTGAAAGGGAAACAAGAATTTCAGATTAGACTCTCCAAAGAAGGAAGTTGTAAAACAAAACAAAAAAGCCAAACAAAACCCAAACACTTAAAGGTTTAAAATATTAAGGCAATTTAGTTCAGGGAATAAAAGAAATAAAAAAGATAATGTCAACCTTGCAGTGTTGCAACAGAAGCCACCGAAATAACGTTTCTAATACATACATTCCTCATATCTGTACCACACAACATTGCTACTTGCCTAAAAAAATAAACTGGCACTACTAGATTAGCCAAACCACTGACATTCTGCAGTCACCACTACCTTCCTTTTTAATTGCAGAGAGAATATTCCATACCTGGAAAAACAGGTGGAATGACAGTCTTGAGATTATTGTATCCTGAAGCCCAGAATTTAATTATTTTATAAAATAAATATGCAAACTGTGGAGATAAATTTCTACCTTGGATAAAATCTAAATCAATTTAGTTCTGCTATTTGCTATGTTTCAAGCACAGATTAAGATAAGTGTCTCTGGAGAACAAACATTAAAAAAAATTAGACAAGTTAGCAAGAAAGTCATGCAACCAAATAAACAAGTTATGTTTTATCATGCAGAAAAGAGATCAAAGAGCAATAAAGTGAGTATGGGGCTGGAAAGAATTGAGAGAAGATTTAAGCTTTCATTTAATCACGAATGAATAGAAGAGTTAGAGTGTGCAAACATTAGATTGCATAAACACCAATGGAAGAGGGTTTATAGTAATGCCAGTGAGCATAACTAGAACAAGAGCAACTGCACTGAGAATGCAAAAATGTAGACAGAAAAGAAGGACAAGCTTTGTGAGAGCAATTTTAGAATACATCATGTTAATCTTTCAAAGGAAGCAATGAAAACACGCTTTTTCAGGAGATTCAAAACAAGAACAGATAAAAATAAACATACAAGAACCTCAGAGACTAGCCAGCTACTTACAGCAGGAACTTGTGTTTCAGAATCAGCTGGCAGCCTAGACTTGCATACCTATACAGAGAAGCAGTTGCGCAGTCTTACCAGCTCATGGAATGAACAGACCATTGCCACCTCAATTTAAAATTCTTCATTAAGATTGAGCTAATTAAATAGGTGGGTCAGAAAGCTAAGAGGACACACTAGTAAAGAGAGGCGATATTGATAGAAAAAGCATTGACAAGCACATTCTCAGACTGCAGGTGAGCAAGCTGTCCTCATGGTTTCACACAGGATTTTTTGCAGTTACCAAAGTCAGTTTCTGTGTTTGGCTGGCTAGGAACCTAGTATGACTGCGCTTTCAGGAGTAAGCCAAGGCCATCACAACAACTTGTATCACTCTCATGCACCACCATCAGTCTTGGACTATGGAGTGGAGCTCTACAAGAGCTGCAACGGGTCCACCACACACACACACACACTTGGCTGCTAATGCAAAATAAAGAGCAGTTGCAACAAATTCTGCAAGTGTAATTTGACCTAGACCCTTTTAAAATGTCTAATCCAGCATCACCATCCTGTTCTCATATCTGCTTGAATGCAGACCTACTTACAAAACTGCACGGCACACTGTAGTTTATAAAATCAAGATTATTTTTGTATCTTTAGGTCGATAAAGCTGATCAACTGCACACTTAATTATCTGCAAGCGCTGGGATGCACCTGACGGCGCAGAGGGGCTGCCTGTGCAAACACCATCCTCACCCTACGGGAGGGAGGATGCTCTTCACCCGGCCAGGGCCGTGCCAGCCCTCCTCCGGCCAAGGAGCTTCCAACGGGAACGCTGCCGAGCTGGGCAGGCACAAGCCAGCCGGGACACCTCCGGTGGGTGCTCGTGCTCCGCAGGCGGGAGGAAGGGAGACGGGACAACCAGGAAGGGGTGCAGGACAGACCAGACCACGCCGGGCCCCCGCGGCTGCACCTGCACCGAGCGATCCGTACGCGGGTCCCGCACCGTCTCAGCCGCCCCGGCAGGACCCGCCGCCAGCCCGGGGTGACAGCGGGGCGGGTGCCACCGGAGCGAGAACCGCCGCCAGCCCGGGGTGACAGCGGGGCGGGTGCCACCGGAGCGGGACTCGGCGCCAGCCCGAGTGACAGCGGGGCGGGTGCCACCG